>JACXGK010007902.1:0-23958 GCA_016801125.1 Novumbra hubbsi
GTGGCTGTGCAGGGTGATGTTTAAGAATACTGCTAATAATTAATAAGTTCACATGAGCTATGTCCAGAGTCCAAAATGCCTGATCTAGGTTGACAGGCATGATCAGATTGGCAGGACAGGAACAGTCCAGGGTAGGTTGATTAGGGGTTCAGCCTGGTGGCAGCCGGAATCGTCAGGATCATCTAGGTTGGGAGGGGGGACATAGGCACTACATAACAGTTCAAATCTATTCCCAACCTTTGACCCCAGCTGAACGTCTCAGGTTTCAATGGTCAAAACTCTTCACCTCTGGACCACAGCCATGGTATCTGAAGGGCTTAATGGATGCTTATCACACACTCACAGACATCTGTCGACACGCACAGACAAATAGACATCCTGGCACCGAGACACACACATGCAAACACACACACACACACACAGGTTTTCTGTCCCCTGACCCGAACACATTACCTTAGTCCTCATTTAAACTTTTACCATAAACCTAAACCCTTGTTCTAAACCTTGAACCTAAAGCGTAATTCTGAACCTGAACCCTCAAACCAATGTTGTAAATAGGCATTTCCTTATAAGGACTGGCAAAAAATGTCACCCTGAGATTTTATTTTCCATGTTTTACTAAACTTGCAGTGATATTTGATACTCACAGATGAAGTTAAACCAAGACCGACACACACACACACACACAGTAAAAACCTTATAACTCAGCGATGGGGAATCAGGTTACCTTACGAAATATCCCAGGGATCAATGCCGAAAGATTCATTACGGGAGATGACAATAATCAGTGTGTATGAGCGTATATGTGTGCTTGTGTGTGTGTGTGTACAAGTGCATGTGCGTAATTTGATAAGGGATTAGATTTTTGTGTTCGCCCTTGTGAGGCAGGGGACGGAGATAAGGCAATCTAGTTCCACTAAAGCTTTCAGGCGTGAAACTGTATACACACACACACACACCACAACCACACACACACCACAAACAACCACACACACAGACAACTTCACACACAGGCAACTTCACACACAGACAACCGCACACACACAAAACCAAAATGTCTATGTAAAGACACAGTGAATTATGGCCCCTGAAAACGTCCCTATACTGTCTACTTTGTCTGACAATGTTGAAATTTACTTCTCTCCCCCTCTGTCTCTCCATCTCTCCCTCCTGTCTCTCCATCTCTCCCTCCTGTCTCTCCATCTCTCCCTCCTGTCTCTCCATCTCTCCCTCCTGTCTCTCCATCTCTTCCTCCTGTCTCTCCATCTATCCCTCCTGTCTCTCCATCTATCCCTCCTGTCTCTCCATCTATCCCTCCTGTCTCTCCATCTCCCCCTCTGTCTCTCCATCTCTCCCTCCTGTCTCTCCATCTCCCCCTCGGTCTCTCCATCTCTCCCTCCTGTCTCCCTGTCTCTCTCCCCTTTCTCCCTCCCTCTCTGTCCTCTTTCTACCTCCCTCTGTCTTTCTCCCCTTTTTGACAAATGGATTTGCCTTTGAGGAATAACAAACAGAAGTCATAATTCTCATATCTCTCTCTTTCCCTCAATCTCTCTTCTACCTCTATCTCTTTCCTAAACTCTATCTCTTACTCTCTCCCTCCATCGCTCTCTAAGCATTTATCTTGACATGTACAGCTTGACACTGGCCACTTTAACTTCCACTGTGCATAAATTATAACATGTGATCTATAATTATTAAAATGCGCATATGATTAACAAATCCTCACACATTATAACTGACGTCTGTAATTGGTGCTTATGTCAACTAATTGCACCAAAATCATAATTAGCTTATGAACAGCATGATTTAGTTGGCAATAATTACACGTTTAAGCCATAACTAAATTTTAAGTGGATATGTTTCCTGATGCATTATGGAGTGTACCGTGAAACAAGGATGAAACAATGTATTGTCAACTCCTGAGGTTAAATCACAACACTTCTAAAGTAAAGAACTTCGTCTCTGTTGATGTTTTTTTTCCTCAGTGTCCATCACCCACCAAAGAATGGGCCCGTTGAAGGGGTTATGTAAACTCCTAGGACAACCTAGGACAGTAATGTGTTAAGCCCCCAAAATATAAGCTAGCAATGGGTGACATCTTATTTACTGTTGTAGATAATCAACTATTAAGCTAAACAAAGAAATTATACAATAAAATGTGATAATTTGTAAACATTGCAACAAAAAAAGCTACCCGACCCTGTGTCTTTGCAAAAAAAAAAAAACACCCTCTAGCCCCACATACAGTATTCAGTAGCGCTTTCCCTCTTAGCCAGCAGGAGGTGCTGTTGTTGCATAATACAGGGCTGAGTCGTCCCTGCTGAACATGTCAGAAGGAGTTGACACCTGGGCGTTCAAATTACAGTGTACCTTAAAACCAGTTCCACCTCAACTCTCAAACCAGGGACAGATTTAGCACCTAGTACACCAGGTGGGTTGAATTAATTATCAGGATGAACAGGAAACCAGCTGGCTTCAGACCTTGTGGGGAGAATTTGAAATTGGACAGGCCTCTCTCTCCTCTCTTGGGCCGTTCTCTCCATCACCAATCACAACAGTCCCTGGCTCTGCTCGGTCCGGAGGCTACGTTGGTTTGGAAAATCTGCTTTGTTAGCGTTGTTTGAGAGTGTGTGTGTGTGTTATCCTTTGTGTAAACAGGTCTGCCGGCTGGGCACTGGTCTGTAATGTGCTGAGTGCATGAGAATGGCAGGGAAGGGCAGTGTGTTTGTGGAGTAGAGAATAGCTATGTGGGTCCGGCCAAGCATGGGATGGATAGGACTGGATGTGTGTGTGTGTGTGTGTGTGTGTGTGTGTAGGAATAATAGGGTTAGACAGGGGAAATTACTGATATAAAAACAACCTGATTTTGGAACTCTAACCAGCACTGCTCTCTCCCCCATTCCCACATCTCCTATCCCCTCCTCCCCTCCTCCCCTCCTCTCCTCCCTCCTCTCTCTCCTCTCATCTCTCTCCTCTCATCTCCCTCCTCCCTCTTCCTTCCCCTCTTTCCCTCCTCCCATTTCACAACCCTCCTTTATTCTCATCTTCTCCTCCACTCCCTCCCCTCTTGCTCTCCTCCTCCCTCCACCACCTCCCTCCACCTCCTCCCTCTCCTCCTCTGTCCACTGCAGTTCTTCCTTTAGCCACATGTCTCGGTATAGGTTATAGTACCACCTGTCAATTACAAAATAGAAATTTCCGCTCCGTTTAATTTTTATTCTGGTTCCGTGTTAAAACAAAGACAAAGGGCACGTTTACCGTTAACAGACAACAGAGTGAATCAGGACACAGAGTGAATCCGTTAACAGACAACAGAGTGAATCAGGACACATTGTAGGGTTATTTTTCTCTGCCAGTCAGTCAATAGTCACTCATTGGCTGGAATGATATTCCTCAGACAGTTATCCATGTTGCTGAATAATTAATAAATATATAGTCAATCGGACTTCTTCGGCCACTGGAGAGAGAGAGTCTGTGTGTGTGTGTGGGGGGGGGGTTAATACAGGAAGCCTTACATACAGGCCTGAATCCTACTTCTGTTAGCATTTACAGTCTACATTTCCCCACACAAAATTATGTACTTATTAATGATCTCTGTCTCTTTTTCTAATGTCCCCCCCCCCCACCACCACCACTCGCAATCAATTAAATTAATTCCACCTAAAAGATTTGGAAGTTTATCAACGTCTGATGTGTTTTCACGTCAAACCCTGTAACAGTGAGATGTGTGGGAGGTATGTCTATGTGGATGGGGCATGAGGTTAGGATGTTCAGTAAGATGTGTGGGAGGTATGTCTATGTGGATGTGGCATGGGGTTAGGATGTGCAGTAAGATGTGTGGGAGGTATGTCTATGTGGATGTGGCATGGGGTTAGGATGTGCAGTGAGATGTGTGGGAGGTGTCTATGTGGATGTGGCATGGGGTTAGGATGTGCAGTGAGATGTGTGGGAGGTGTCTATGTGGATGTGGCATGGGGTTAGGATGTGCAGTGCGGTATTCACTTCATTTGTGACCCAGTGTCCAGTTTTCTCTCAAAAGCCAGGCCTTCCCATTGAGCTTGTAACACTCATTATGTTTTGGGTCACTTTGTGTAATTTGGTTACATTTTGGTGGGATACAATGTAACAGTGTGACTCTTTCCTATGTAACAATGTGACTCTTTCCAATGTAACAATGTGACTCTTTCCTATGTAACAATGTGACTCTTTCCAATGTAACAATGTGACTCTTTCCAATGTAACTATGTGACTCTTTCCAATGCAACACATATCTCTTTTTTAGGTATTTTTTGTTTGGGTCTCTGTTGCTCTCCATTGTGTTTGTGAACCGAGCCCCAAACCCAGTTTGGCTTAGAAAGCTTTTCTCTAGCATTTTACCTAAAATAGGTTCTGCACGACACATGGGTTCTATGACTGACTTATTCCATGACTAGCTGTTTTTAATTAACATATTAATTCTAATGTCTTATTTTTAATAGTTATTTTTATTATCTTGTTTGTTTGTTCTCAGACTGGGAATGAAGGTGCGGGGTACGACCTATACATGCAGCCACTGTACACACACACACACACACGTATACATGCAGCCACTGTACACACACACACACACACACACCTATACATGCAGCCACTGTACACACACACACACACCTATACATGCAGCCACTGTACACACACACACACACCTATACATGCAGCCACTGTACACACACACACACACACACCTATACATGCAGCCACAGTACACACACACACACACGTATATATACAGCCACTGTACACACACACACACACCTATACATGCAGCCACTGTACACACACACACACATGTATATATACAGCCACTGTACACACACACACACACATACACGCGTATATATACAGCCACTGTACACACACACACACACGTATATATACAGCCACAGTAAACACACACACAAACACACATAGGTATATATGCACAAACACAAACGTGTTTTGGTTATTACAAGATATGAACTCCACCAGATTCCTATGCAAACACACACACACACACACACACATTCACATTGCTACAACCCTGTTTGAGGAGCTGAAGTGTAAAGCAATCAGATGGAAAACAGACTGTGCTATCTCCTAACAAGCAGATAATGGCTAATATCTTTACAGTGACAGAGACTGCAATCCCCTAAGAGACATAACAGGTGTATATGTAGATGGAGAGATGGGAAAGAGTAACCATGGTTACTATTAGGTTCTAACCAGATAAGAGAAGGAAAATGGTTACAGATTTATATGTATAGAGAGGGAGAGAGGGGGAGGTTATGAGTTACTTACTCATCAAAATAGGGAAAGTGAAAGCAGATTGATGTTGTTTTGACCAACGCCCCAGACTCTCCTTCATAAAGACTTATTAATCAAAGAAACACTGGCCTTAAATCCACTCTTTCACTCTCCTTCTCCTGCACACGCAGACACTCACACGCAAACATGTGTCTAACATTTCTCGACCGTGAAATTACCTTTCTCAGAGGCTCCGCTCTTACATTGATCAACACTGGCGCTGCCATTCTGCTCGGCCTTCAGGAACACACGTGCACACCTACACAATGGGTTGGTTTTCTGTTTTGGTTGCAGATCCTATCTGCACCACTCTGTTTTGCTTCTTGTTCCATGAAGGTGTGTTTCTGCTGCATGTCAGCTAATCGTGGTGTGAATTATTTGTTCCATATAGGTGTGTGTACTTTGTGGTACATTTACAAGTGTGTATTGTACCCGGTGTGTGTGTGTGTGTGTGTGTGTGGAGTCTTTTAACAGGACACCCAACTCCTCATGGTGGTGCCAGGGGTAACATGTGAGGAGGTGAAAGTGAGAGGAACCTCCCCAGATTGGGTGATAACAAAAGGAAAAAGCTGTCTTTATCATACACACACACACACAAACACACACAGACAAACACACAAACAACCACACTAACACACACACAGACGGACAGACACACATGGCTACTGATTGGTCTGCTTTGAGGGTGCATGATTTTAGACAGGGTGACATAATGACAAACTGCAAACCGGTTTCATAGAAAGGAAGCAGTGAGAAATATGATTGATGAGGGAATGATCGAGATGAAGGGATGAGTGGGAATGAAAGAGAAATGCAACCCTTTGTTCCTCAAAGCCCCCTGGGTTCTCCTACTCTAATGTCGTTCTTTCGGAGGGGGGGGGGGGGTTGTGGTCTGTTCCTCTTCAAAGTGTAAGGCCCTGTTTTATCAGCTTCAAAACCACTTCTCTGACGCCTGCTCTAACCGCTAATTCACTGGCTCTGGGTAAACAGGGCATTGACAGCCTGTTAGCTTATTAGCCTTTTCTCTAGACTCTCGTTTGTCTTCATCGCTCTCTCCTTTGGGTTAATACTGGAGTTACAGACTGAGCACTTGTAAATAAGTGTGTAAAGTGGAGTTATGGTGTCCAGAGCTGAACACACTCTTCAGTCGCGCCTATCAAGACCAATTGGGATGTAAGCCAATCAGAATCGTTACAGCCCAGCCCCCATTCTCCCAATGGAACGACTCAGGCTTTCGTAGCAAACATTCGGCTATAGATTCAATCTACATGCAATCTGTCGTGTACATAGTAACCACACACATTCTACACGTCGACGTTTATCTCAACCACAAGCAAACTTTACTTATAAATGTTTATCACAATCCCACACATATTCCAGATGCCGGTTCAGTTAGCAATCACATTTTCTACTAATCAGTGGTAATGTTTTGCAGGACAGAGCACTTTCACCATCCAGCATATTGAAATTCTGTGTTTGTAGAAGTAATGATTTAAGTTCCAAAATCACGTGGTGCACTAATATGTACGCGCCTTCTGAAAGAACCGAGCGAGACAAAAAAATAAAGCAATACAGCTCAATTTATTGGCAATGTCCTCAGACATACACACAATCACAAACACTCACAAGCACACACACACACACACACACACAAAATCCATATTCATTGACATTGTCAGTTTAGCTGCTGTAATTTCAGATCTGACTGCAAGGTGCATTTTAACTCGCCTGAGTAATTAGAGATATTGAAGTATGTGTGTGTATATAATTAGAGGTTATCGAAGTCTATAGGGTCCCAGCAGATATAAGCAGAACAGCTTGATCAATATTAATCAGAAATGCTAGTGAAAGAACACCGGCGTCAGGGGGAGGAAGATAGAGTGCAGCGAAGGGACCGGGGAAAGCTTGTCTTCCAAGTTTTCTGGAAAAACAGACTTACAATTGATGAAGTGCACGTGTGTATCACTCTGTGTGTGTGTGTTTCTCTGTGTGTGTGTGTGTTTCTGTGTGTGTGTGTGTGTTTTTCTCTCTGTGTTTGTGTGTGTGTGTGTGTGTGGTTGTGTACTTTTGAGGCCATCTTACCGGTCCTCACTTAACACCATAGCTTTTTAGGCCTGGTGTTAAGGTTAGGACTATAACCGGTGTTAAGGTTAACCGGTGTTAAGGTTAGGGCTATAACCGGGTTCTGGTGGTTGGGGTTAGGGGTTAGAAAGGACAGCATTTTTGATAGACTCAACTGTGATCCGAAAAAGGCCCTCCCAGGTATTGTTAAACAGGCGTTTGTGCGTGTAGGTGGGTGTCAACAATAACATTGCTGGGTTTGAAACACGGACTCACAACCTGTCAGGGAGACACACCGCTTGATGGATCAGGGAGACACAGTGACACTGGATCAGGGACACACACCGCTTGATGGATCAGGGAGACACAGTGACACTGGATCAGGGACACACACCGCTTGATGGATCAGGGAGACACAGTGACACTGAATCAGGGAGACACACCGCTTGATGGATCAGGGAGACACAGTGACACTGGATCAGGGACACACACCGCTTGATGGATCAGGGAGACACAGTGACACTGGATCAGGGAGACACACCGCTTGATGGATCAGGGAGACACAGTGACACTGGATCAGGGAGACACACCGCTTGATGGATCAGGGAGACACAGTGACACTGGATCAGGGAGACACACCGCTTCGATGGGGATCTGCATGATGAAGCACACAGACAGGTATGCATCCAGAATGAGATACACACACTTCGCAAGAGCGGGGAGTTAAATCCCACAGCCTTCAAGCATCAGAGACTCAATTTTGTCTGGTACATCAGTGAAAGCCTCAGCCTCTCCTTCATCCAGGCTATGGGGGTGGGGGGAGTTGAGCTTCCATTTCATCCCGCTTATCAGAGCTCTCCTTCGGGCATGGCCCAGCAGGAGGGCTCGCCACCCCACTGTACCCTACAGGCAAGGCAGATAGGAACCAATCAAAGGAGCTGCCCAGGGGCTTCCAATGCCGATAGGCTCTCACGAATTAGCATAACCTGGTGTAATTTTGTACATGTGTGTATGTTTATCCGAATGTTCTGTTATTGCTTTGCTGCTGATTGTATAACCAATAACCTAAGCTTCATTGCCTGGATTGAGAACGCTTTGTATGATATGGAATGTTCCGGTGAACTATCACTTAAAGTGGAAACATCCAACAAACAGGTGCAGGACACAGATACCGCTGGGTCCATCGATGCCTGGCCTCCACCAGGGGAGCTCCTGCCCCACATGGAGTATCAGCACCCTGGAGAGCCAGCTCCGGGATGGAGAAGGAACGTTCCAGACCTGAGAGGAGGCACGGGGGTGTTACACGTTCCAGACATTCCGGAGGCACGGGGGTGCTCCCCTCAGGTACACCAGCTCCCAATTCAGTCTAACCAGAGGGACAGGAAATCCCCAAAATCAAAAAATTAGTGTCTACCTCTGTATTTCAAAGAGGTAGACGGCACCCCAGCCAGACAAAGGTTTTAGCCGGTGAAGGACAAGATGGCACAGTGTGGCACGACGTGGCACTCCTGGGTATCCAGCGGCTGTGTATTTTAACTCGAAACACGCATGACAGAAAGAAAACCAAAACATCCTGGGTTTCAACAAACGGAGAAGGCACACAGACCTGGACCTCGGTCTTCTGGCTGTCAGATCCGGCTGCGGCAACATTCCCGTTCTGATAGGCAAACAGCCCGGTCGGCCGGCACTCCCAGACTCCCCTCACATGTCCCTATTGCCCCAGCCCCTGACGAGCCCTGGTCTTTAGGTGGGACCCCAACAGGGGCTGTCGGTTTGGGCTGCGGTCAGCACCAGAACTCTGGGGAGCCTTCCGAGCACGGCGACGCGGCACTGACGTCAGAGCTGGCGCAACCGCGCCACAACATATAGACGCGTGCATACATTTGTATGTATATGTACTGCCATACACACGCTCCGTCATTCTTGTACTTCTTACAGCGAAGCGATGGGCCAGGGGATTGTTGCTCTTTTCTCTCCGTTATCAGTGTCTCCATTTTGATTGATCACCTGTATTGTAATTATTTATTGATAGACGACAACAAGAATAATTAAAAAAGGTGGTGAATGAAGGAAAGTGCTGATCTCAGGAGATGAGGAGAACGAGTGTGTGTGTGTGTGTGTGTGTAAAAGAGACAGATGGAAAGAGCAATAAAGAAGAAATGGGGTTATGGCGTTTGAGTGGTTCAACAAAAGGAGAGAACAAGTGACTGAGAAGGAATAGAAAAACAGAAGAAAAATGGGTGTTTTACTGAAGGTGAGATACGGAACACCAAAGGTGAATGAGTTTGCATATTTTCACAGGTGAATCGATAATCCTCAGAGCTTTAGAAAAAAAGGTTTAAAAAGTGCAAGAGAACCATCTTGGCTTCCAGAGGGAACCTGTTTTGGGTTAAACCTGTTCCCATTGTAAATGCATGGCCTGGGTTTCAACGATCTGAAACAACTCTTCATCACCAACGGTTACCACAGGGGTCATTTCAACCTCACCCCTTTCCGGTCGGGAGGGCGTGTCCTTAGACTGGGCAAGATTCACAAGTTGAATTCTGTGTCTGCGGGTCCATATCCATGGATACCGCCTGTAATCGACGCAATGCCCAACCTCTGTGGCCCCACCGGGCAAATGGAGGATGAGAGGAGACAAACCCACCACAGAAGCCGGCCACCAGATCTCTTTACTGATGCCATGAGTGAGGCATTCTGGGAGGGGAGGATCCTGGGGGTCACTGAAAGGTGGGCAAACACATCACGTCTGGAATGCTCCTTGAATGGAGTACGCAGAACAGTTTTTTTGTAATAGCGAAGCCATACTAAAGTTATACTAACTTTATAGTTATATTAAAATAGCGTAGTTATATCAACCGTTGACCTCAGGGTTTGGGAGTAGCCTATGGCTAGTCAGCTGCAGCCCTGGAGTACATTGACTCCAGACAAGTAAACCGATAACACTTAGTTGACTGCAGGATACAAACACAGTCGTTTATACAGTACGTTGCCCTGACAAGCCTGACCTTTGATTGACCATGTTGTAAAAAGCTGTTCACAGATTTATACACAAAGCCCGGGTAACCCGATAATGACTGAATCGAAAATGTGCTGCTTGAACTGGCATGGCTTCTACAACCCATGTGGATTGTCAGTTTCAAGAAAGAGACCCATATTCTGTGGTGTTGGGCTCAACATTTATCAGAAGACTACTTCATTTTTGTGTGCTTGTTCAATATTTCCTGCATAGGCCTAATAGACATTTTCTGTGACCTGGTAAAAACCCAGTAAGCTATACGTTCATAAAGAAAGAATAAAAGACAGAAAGAATAGAGGACACACTTAAAAGTCAAGGGGAAATGGATCAATTTAAATAACTGGAATTGTGAAAGACTTAGATTCAGTGTGGAATCAGCCTAAATCACATAATTACATGTATTGAAGTAGAAAACATGGATTTGCATCTAACCTAACCATACCGGCAACATCCATTTATAAACTCTAAAAACCATTTCCTACTTAGCCTAAAATCCATCAATTTGGACACGCTGTTAATTATTTGCCAACTGGCAAAAAGCCAATACATTAGTTTTTTGGCAACCAACTCAGTGATGATTTCGGTAAAGGTCTTCTTTTGGCTAAGTACCACATTCGTGTAGTGATGAGGTGGCATTTTCATGCACTATGCTCTCGCAACGTGACTTTGAAGTCCGGTGGCCACAAGAGACAAAGTCTGAATGCAGATGAGAATCAGATCAACATTTGTCCATTTGGAAACGGAAAGAAGGAGTACATAAACTTTCTAGAATTCCTTTTCTGTTTGATCCTGCAATATTTGTGGTTCAATTGACAATTCTCCTTTGACCTTCTCCTGCTTTGCTGAATTTGACAAACGCAAAAGTGATGTTGTTGACTAAAACGTTGCACATGTTTTATTTTGCGTGCAAAAGTCAAATTGTGTTTACAGGTGAAGATTTGAACGGGATGCTTCCGAGAAGCTCTCCGGAAGGGTTAAGCAGCATTCCATTGAGCATGACCTGACTTGTGAATCCAGCATAGCAGCCATCTCTATAGCCTGGCATTTACCCATCATCCTATTAGTCACTACACACCTGAGCTGACACAAAACCAACATGTGCATCCAAAGTTTGTAAGAAATCACATGTATCACGCCCAAAGCCCCCCTGGCCCACGGCAGTCGAATCGCGTCCAGGTCGATCGTGGAGCGTTTTCTTAAACGCTCTGTGGTTTAAAAAATGTTTAAATTGTTTGGCTCCTTGCACTGGAAAGCGAGGAAGCAAAGGGCAAGCCGTCGTTTTTGTCTCGTACGGGGAAGGGCTTGGAGAGGGCTTTGTCCCCCCTCACGGCCTTGTTCAAGGCATGACTGCACAACATTTTCAGTGACAAAGAGAGCAGACGTCAGATGCATCACGCCCGAGCAGCTTAGGGCATTGGTTCAGACTTGTACTCCTGGCATTCTCGCGGCCCTGGAACTGAAGGCCGGTCTGAATCCCAGGTGAGGCACCGATGGGGAGATACTGAGACGCCTGGCGTTGAGAAGGAGATGCTTCCTGTGCTGCATTAAATCTAAACTGGATTGGTGGATTTAAATCATGCCTTAGCAATGTCTTTGTTTGTGTGTGTGTGTGTGTGTGTGTGTGCATCTGCTTGTGTTCACAGATGTTTAGGGTAATGAGGGCAAAGCAGTAAAAGGGTATTTATTGCTGAGTGTTGACTATTAGTGTACCTGCTCCCCCGTTCTCTGACTTTCTACACATCTAATATCTCCTTTTCTCTCTGTGTCGGCAAGAACCTCCTCAAGTCTGGTTTACAGAGAAGCCAGAGTGAAGTCCGTACAACACGGATAGATGGGTGGATAGAGGGAGAGACGCATGGTTTCAGGAGGTGACGGAGGTAGAAGGAGGGGGACAGAAGGCCATATAAAGGGGCAACAACAAAGAGAGGGGTTGGGGCAGGTGAATAGACATGGGAGAGAACAGTGGTACATGGATGCAACTCCGATCCGAGTTCCCCGGTGTCCATTAGACCGCGGGTGGGAATACACGTCATTCGTCTCCCCTGTGTGTATGTTCCCATCTCCTACTGTCTCTCTCTCCCACCTCTGCATCCCTCTCCTCCTGCTCCAGTAGAGATTTCAGATGTCACTCGGCTCAAACAAAGAGCTCTGGTCATAGGAGTACCCTAACATTACAGAGGCCAGGTTTCCCATGGCTTGTGTTAAAGGAGGGAAGTGATGTCTAAGCAGAAGGTTTCATTGTTGTCGAGGGTCACTCTCATCAAAAAGAAGAAAAAAACAATTATCTGCTTAACTGGTAGTCCACGCAAGTAAAACAAAAACAGACCCAAATGTATTTCCTCTGCGAATAAGGTGACGATTACCATGTAATTGATTTTGGGCGGGCCTATTTACAAGCGCGCGGGCGTGGCGCGGTTATTACGAGACTTTCACGGCTGTAATCCCGAGCCAGCGGGGGAAACGCGGTCCAGCATCCATAACACTGCACGTCGCGACCGTCCGTTCTTGCTGTGGGGAAGGAAGATGGAATACTGCAACAGCCCTACGAAGGGGGTGGGCGTTCCGCTGGAAATGAAAGAATACGTTTAAATATGCACTTTGAATTATTCAAAACTCCCACATTGTCCCGCATGTCCTTGTGCGGCGGTGCCTCTAGTCGTGGCGTGCTGCGATGTTGTAAGGAGAAAGTATCAAGAGATGAGTCATAAAGAAAATTATATTAAAGATACACTGGTATACCCATAAATGTGCCTTTAAAACCAGACGTACGGCGTCACTAACTAATTAACGTTAGGTTAAGGTCCGACAAGCACCCAGACAAAACAAACATTAGGAAATATTGTAGAGGCTGTTTTTGAATACCCAACCACTCCAACTCCAACCTTGCATCTGCGTTTAATTTATAATCAGCTTTTAAGCAACTTGTTTGCTTAACCAGTGTCAGCTCACCCATACCACAAACAACACCCATTTACCTTCACGTCTAACGGCTGTCTAACTCTTCCCAATGTATTAGCTCATAAGTCAAAACACGTTCAAATAAAATCAGGAAGCGTATTGATGCATATGCCTTTGTTCGGTCTGGATAGTGTAGAACAGCACTGCTCAGTTGCTTAAAGCTTAATATAGAGTTGGAAAGAGGCCTTATCTGGGAAGCTTTACTATTATAATGCCAATTCCGTTATTGGCAGCGCCATTTGTGACACAATGTTGTGTTTCAATGAGACCAAGTAAGTTAGCCACATTCAGGATTAATGGGCTGATATACCTTGATGACCAGGCTGTTGCTGTTCACATGACGAACCCACCATCAGTTAGCATCAGCAAACGGCCACCAAGTCATCAGGGAAGACCAGACAATGAAATTGTGAGCAATTGACCACATTGTAATTGCCGATGACTTAAATTTGCCGATATCCACGCAAGACAGGGTTTCGTGAAAGTAAAGTCCTCTAACAACGGTCCAGGAATCATCTACATACAACCGCAAACCTTCTATTGTATGAAATAGAAAATAACATCTGTATTTATATATTCGATTAATATATACAACAAGCAGACCAATTTTTGGTTAGGCTGCGGTCTGAAAACAATAGGTCTTGTTTTTTCATACGTTTTACAATTAATTTGTTTAGTGGTCCCTCTATAACATTTCATTCAGATCATCATGTTGTTTACTTTTTTATTTTCTGATTGACGTGGACAACCCAATTGCCTCACCTAACACTTGCTGACGGGTTTACAGCTATTTTGACATTTAAACATCATGGCGGGTAATGTATTACTTGCAGTCTGATCTTTCACTGGACATGATCTCAAACATCGCACTATAACACGATAATTACACCATCAGCACAGACGGCTCATTAACAACTTGTTTTTTCCGTTGGTATTAAATAAAGCAACAGCCTATTATATAGCTAGGCTAGGTTATTGTGCTACTTGTAGAACAAAACCCAGACTACTTGTAGAATCCAATGCGGATCTGTGTGTTTTGTGAGCGTAAGACAGAGAGAGAGAGAGCGAGAGAGGGTGGGCTATTTCGCTGAGGATCCTGGGTATATAGCTCCATGGCAATGCAGTTAAGCGGACACGCTACGACACAGGGACGCGAGCGAACGAACAACACTCACTCTCGTGGACACAATAAAGCCCTGGGTCGTACGTTTGTCTGTAACTCTTTAGTTTAAATAGGCTTAGATTAGTTGCAATGTTTTCACACAGTCGCTTCTGTATTCTACCGCATTGATGTGACGGCGTTTTGTTGGGCTGGTTTGGGCAGCGAGTACGACAAGGGGAATGAATCGTAGCAATAGTGTTCTGGTCCCTTCGGGTTGGCTAACCGGGAAATGGTAACGTTTGCACCGCACTGGAAGGACCATGGTTGAGGCGAGCAGCAAATTTCTCCTGATTGTAGTCGGCTCCGTATGCTTTATGTTGATCTTATATCAATACGTCGCTCCTGGGGTTATCAATTTCGGTTCACCGCACGGGTATTTAACCGAGGAGGACGATGGAGGGGACATTTTCCCTTCCCCAGATCCGCACTACGTCAAGAAATACTACTTTCCAGTCCGGGATTTGGAGCGAACAGTGGAATTTGAAATCAAAGGAGAGGACGTTATAGTTTTCTTACACATCCAAAAGACTGGAGGGACCACATTCGGTAGACACCTGGTCCAGAATGTGAGATTGGAGGTTCCGTGTGACTGTAGACCGGGTCAAAAGAAGTGTACCTGTTATCGACCCAACCGGAAAGAGACCTGGCTATTCTCCCGGTTCTCCACCGGTTGGAGTTGTGGCTTGCACGCGGACTGGACAGAGCTAACCAACTGTGTTCCCGGAGTTCTAGATAAAAAGGAGACCAAAATGAAAAACGAAAGGTAAGACAACTGGCTAATTGTTGAGTCTGGCGTGATAGTAATGAAATCCTGCCCAACCTGTAGGTCGCCAACAACTGACATGTGTTGAATATTTAAGAAAATGTTCAGATGGTATGGTATGAAGCCGCGTACCCATTCTTAGGCATTAATTGCCTTATCATCTTTTCATGATAGTGGCGTAAGTAGGCTACTTGGGCGGGGGAGTTGGGCGAAGAGCACCGACATTTCGCCTGAACAATAACACACCTCTGGCGGTATTGTTTTGGAAAGCTAATGAGCCTTCATATCCGTGAAAAATACGTTTATAAATAGAAATTACATGTATTTGAACGCATATTTTCATACAACTAGTATATCCGGGATCAATGTTACTGCGCGTGTTTACGGAAAGATCACCTGTGTCACTCTTCTGTTTCTCAGAATAGCCTACCCGTGTGTAAAAGCTACGTAACTAGGTGAAGAGTAGTTCCTTCACGAAAGGTACACAGCCTGGTAGATTTGTGATAAACTGTTATGTATTGGAAGGGTTATGAGGGTCGAATAGTTATAAAAAGAGGAGTTATAAAAAGCATTTAAGACGGAAGAATGATTATTGACGGATAACATAGACCATCGAGATTGTAGCTTTCGTCTACTTTTACTACAAAGCCTATCGTTGAGTTAAATAGCGAAAGTATCGCTGACAGTGCGCCGATGTTCATGTGTTTCAATATGGATCAAGATCTACTATTTCATTACGCGTTTAACAGCGTTGTTCTCTTGTAGTTAATTCAAGTTGACAGTTACTCTATAAATATATTCGGATGGATATTGTAAAACCCAGAACTGCTCAATCTAATTATTTTATGTGTCACTAAAATACGGTGTAGTAATTTAATACGTTTTTTTTTGCAGATATGAAAGATGCGTGTTTTATACTTCCATAACCGTACTGCATTTAAAATGTTGAACTTTTTACGAAACGTTTTTCCCAAATAGGCTGTCATGAGTAGGCGATAAAGGCGTTATCACCTGTGAATAGGCTCATTGTTGTAGTAAATGATTTATCACCCGTGATTGGGCTAAATTGCATTTAAGACCACCGATTTAAACAATGTATCTCCACGTTGAGCAGTTATGCAAAACACTGAAAACATTCAATTAGAGTGGTCGTAAAGTCGGGCCTTGATTGGTGATTCTGGAAGTTATCTTTGTGGAAATGCACATTTTAGCATGCAGCATATTTTGCTTCGCGGCTTTGCAAGCGCAGTTGGCAATTTTCTCCGCCAATCTGTTTGTCAATCTTATTTCATAGATAAGACATTAAAATTCCCCGTCCTAACCTGTGTGTTTGTGTGTTTGTGTGTTTGAGTAAGAGCAACCCAGCAGGGGGCTGGCTCCACTGTAATCCGGTTGATTACTTCTGCTAGATACACACGCGGCTGGCTGTCCTGGCGTCAGCCTCTGTGATAGCCGGAGTTGACTGTTCCTCCCACTACTCCGGCGGCTGGGGGGGAGGATGTTGATCTGGTGTGGTCAGTTTGCACAGCTAACCGAGAGGGCGAGCTTGCGTGTGTTCGTATCACTCCAGACCCCCTCCCTATCCCTGTGTTCTGCCATCGAACAGCAGGCGTGCTTTCCTCTCGGTGACTTAATTGCTGCGGGTTCTCTCGGTCTTTCCCTTTTTTCCGTCTCCGTGTCTGAGCGTGACTGCTGCATTAGCGGAAATGTCTTTTTTCACGGAAGACTTGCTGCAATTTCGAAAACGGGTGTTCTGCCTAATGGACTACTGTCTGAATCCTAATTCGCGGTTGTAAAGGAGGAGTAGTGGAAGAGAAGGGTAGCGAGAGGAGGAGGAATGGGATGGCAGTGTAATTTAGGGACAGGACGAGGAGGATGGCGGGACACGAGGATGGAGAGTGGGGCTTTTGAGTGAAAGGGTGGTGGTTAATGTAAGTGGAGCTGAGAGGGAAGAGTGTTTTATGTCATTAGGAAGGAGAGGATTCAAAGATGTGTCCAGTTGCCTGTATGTCCCCTGTTCCAGTTTATAATACTTGTGTGTGTGTGTGTGTGTGAGAGGCAAGTTGTCGTGTGTTAATCCAATCAGATTGAATGAGATTAATTTTGGGCTGCTCAATGTTCCAAAGCTGGTTACTCTTTCAATCCCAGAATCTTCACACTGCATTGCCACACGGGGAATGTCTTCAGTTTCTCCTCGTCTAATCCGTCCGCATCTAAAAGGCATTTGACAAGTTAATTAGATGTTCGCAAACAGTCGACAGGGGCACTCACTGTCTCCGTTTGGAAGCCTCCATTAAGCACTCTTGAAAGACGACAAGGCAGAGAATGTGTTTGTGTCTCTTTGTTTTGGACTGAGACAGACCAGGAAAGAGAGATGCGTTGTGTTTCGTCTCAGGGTTGGCGGGGTCTCGTAGAGATTTAGAGGTCTTGTTGGCGGTGCCAAAACATAGTCTGTTCCATTCATTAGCTGGGCCCTCTGGATGCTCTGTTATGAGTCTTCAGAGGGTTTGCCCAATGACCCACCGTATCATAATTGGCTTTGAGTGTTCGGTGGGATTGGCCAATGGAGTTGAACGTCCCGACCAGTTGACTAAGATAAAGTGGCAGAGGCCTACAGTGGCAGAGGCCTAAAGTGGCAGAGGCCTACAGTGGCAGAGGCCTAAAGTGGCAGAGGCCTACAGTGGCAGAGGCCTAAAGTGGCAGAGGCCTACAGTGGCAGAGGCCTACAGTGGCAGAGGCCTACAGTGGCAGAGGCCTACAGTGGCAGAGGTCTAAAGTGGCAGAGGCCTACAGTGGCAGAGGCCTAAAGTGGCAGAGGCCTAAAGTGGCAGAGGCCTAAAGTGGCAGAGGCCTACAGTGGCAGAGGCCTAAAGTCGCCTGACCTTCTCTGTGGGCGACAGTCGCTCCTCTTGAGTCCACCAGCCTTCCTTTGGGGCGACGGGTTCCTGTGGTGACAATGTGGTCAAGCGCTTAAGTGCTGTGCTGTGTCACGCCAACATGTTTTTCTCTGTGGTTTTCTCGCGCAACAAGTTGCTAGTGGCGCCGACGGGACACTCACCCGAGGCGTCTGAGGGACATGCCACGGTTAGCCGTTTGGGCAACATGGCGCTGTCTGAAGACCCTAGACGTCATGAACTGTGCGAAGCGGTCGTGCCCATCCTCCCCTTGGGTGATTTATCTGCCCACAGGACAATTAGCCGCGCAGAGACGGATTAACAATTAGCCCACATTTCTATGGTCGCGGAACTGCACTGCGTTAAACAGCGCCAGCAGTGAGAACAGGATTACAGCTTATTAATTAGCCTAGCCTTTCGTTTAGCATAGCGCTAGCCGGGCACTGAGTGATTAGCGGGAAGACAGCGTTTCTATAGCGAGTGGGTGTGTCAGTGTCGGTTAGGGGAAGCTTTTGAACAGATCCGATGGGCTGACAGCCGTGCTAATTGAATTGTGGGAAAATTCTAATTCCAGACTGAGGGGGAGGAGTTAAACTGACACAAAGACAGAACCGCTGAACTCCTCAAAAAGGATTATTGGACACAATGAAGTGTCTCCCATCTCCCTTCTCTCTACTCTGACCTGGGTTTGAGATGTGGATGTGGCCTGGGTTTAAGATGTGGCTCTGACCTGGGTTTGAGATGTGGCTCTGACCTGGGTTTGAGATGTGGCTCTGACCTGGGTTTGAGATGTGGCTCTGACCTGGGTTTGAGATGTGGCTCTGACCTGGGTTTGAGATGTGGCTCTGACCTGGGTTTGAGATGCTGCGCTAACCTGGGTTTGAGATGTTGCGCTAACCTGGGTTTGAGATGTGGCTCTGACCTGGGTTTGAGATGTGGCTCTGACCTGGGTTTGAGATGTGGCTCTGACCTGGGTTTGAGATGTGGCTCTGACCTGGGTTTGAGATGTGGCTCTGACCTGGGTTTGAGATGTGGCTCTGACCTGGGTTTGAGATGTGGCTCTGACCTGGGTTTGAGATGCTGCGCTAACCTGGGTTTGAGATGTGCATCATGGGTAGAAGCTAGTACACTAGATATATGTGCATTTGTGTGTTGTACGCACGCACACACCAGTCTCTATTGCTTTCCGCTTGGTCTTCATGCTTGACAACTAGTCTGACTCTTGACTTCAAAGACCAACTCCATTCAACAGTCACTCACACCCTGTCTCTCTCTCTCTCCCTCGTTCTCTCTCACACACACACACACAAAAACTCCATTCACCAGTCACTCATCACTGACACTGCCTATTCAGACAGGGGCAAGAGAGAAGGGGCAAGAGAAAGAAGGAGTGTATGAATGGAGAGAGGGAGTGTATGAAAGGAGAGAGGGAGTGTATGATGAATAGAGTGAAGCACAAGAGATCTACTTCTTGACCGCAGGGGATCTCCTTGACAAAGCAGGGCTGATTAACACACAAACACAATGTGCTCTGAACCCAGCCCATACATGCATACGTATGTACGTAAACACACAAGCGCCCGATGATTGGACGCATGTTTTCGTTTTTTCTGCTACCACATACAAACTAATTATGCACCCTACGTGTCTCTTGTACTTTTCCGTCTCTTTTCCTGAAACGACACAAAACACTTATAATCCCTTGACCCACCTGGTGTGTGTGTGTGTGTGCGCAGACTCGGGGTGTGTGCATGTGCGGACTCGGGTTGTGTGTATCTGTCTGGACTCCTGCTGAGTAGCTATACCCAGTGACCTGAAAAACAACAGCTTCCCAGCCATCACAGAGTAAAGATTTATCTGGACAAAAGGGAAGGGGGGGGGGGGGCATGAAGGGGGAGGGGGGGACAGGCTGGGTAATACAAATGAACCGAAATGGGAGAAAGACATAGAGGGAGATGCTCCAATTGAATCGTCCTCGCCTGGCTAACACCTGAATGTTTAAGAGTCTAAAATGCGCATACATAACTCACTGGATCATGAAACACGTCTACAGACCAATTGCGCGCACACACAGATTTGTGCGACGTGCACAGAATGAAAAACATACTAGGATGCTTCTTAGAGTGCAGTGTTTAGGGCCGTTTAACTCTATGTTGCGTTTTACGCTATGTTGCGTTGTGGACGGTTGACAGTTATAAAAACTTGCATGATCTTTCCAAAATCAGCCAGCTGTCTGACTTCCCCCAAATTGCTGAGCCGCCTATTTAAACGTCATTTGTAGCAAATTTCAATCGGGATGCTGTTAACGGGTGTAGCACACACAAACTTAAATATGCGCCACCGAAAGCTAGCTAACGAGCTAAGTTAGTAACTTGCTAGCTAACGAGCTAAGTTAGTAACTTGCTAGCTAACGAGCTAAGTTAGTAACTGGCTTAGTAACCAGCTCAGTTAGTAACTGGGTAAATAACCAGCTCAGGTAGTAACTGGCTAAGTAACTTTAGTAGTTATTTTTACAAAGCTGTTGATTAGCACAGCTGATAAGAAGGAACAATCGCAGGAAGGCATGCAGATCTACAGGCGGATTTCTCATAAACTGATTAGATTTGTGGATGGATGGATGTCCTGGTCTCATTATCCATGTTGCCAGAAGTTTCCTTTACTTCTGAGCTTAGACATTCTGATGGTAAATATGCCACAATTTCAAATTTCTCAAGATTACATTAGAAACATGAGTATTGACAATGCAAAACTTGCAAAAAGAAAGTCTTGTTAGGCTGAATAGACTTGTATTGACATCTCTCCTTAATATCAATAAAACTCCTGTTGTGTGAATAGAACCTTTGTCTCCTTCGTTTCTGCTTGTTAGTCACACTGCAATAGTTTTATTTAGAGACCCTCAACTTCTAGCGCGGTTTGCGTTGGTTAATTAATATTTTTTCATTATTTTTTTGTAATGTAAACGGGTGAAAACATACTTTGTCAGAGTTAACTTAGGTACACTTTTCCCACAGATACACTTGTGCTTCACTGCAGTGTCAATAGAAAGCATTGGTCCAACTGAGCTGTTGACACATGTATGGGGATATGTATGAGTTTAAAGGATGCTTCCTGTTGACAACATTAGCTAGCATTAACTTCAGAGGTGTTTAGAAACTTCTCTGCCAGCTGAACCTGACAAATGGCTTACTTTACGAGGTTATTGGAAGACTGTCACTGAATATAAGTCAGGCTGCCGGTTTGTATGTTTCTTGATTATAGCTCATTTTGATCAGATGTGCACATTGGAGCTGCTGGCAAACCTTAACAAGCGAGCTAGCCAACAAGGCCTGTTGCCCGAAGCAGAAGATATTTCACGGTCCCGCACTTGCATATTTTACGCCTGTCACAAGGCTTTGTTTTTGCGATAGTTCCTGTTTGCAAATGTAAATACTAATGTGTATTTGCATATTATGTAAATGCCATTTCTATTGAGTTGTTGTCAAGAAAACAGTCATCCGTGTGATTTAGCGGGTTCAGTTCAGGTCAGTCGATGTTGGTCAACCTGAGCACTTACTGCCTGTTGTTTATGGTTTTAGTCGCAGTTTACTAGGACATGTAAAACTGTCACTTATGGTTTGTGTGTGTGTGTACCGAGTACGAGAGTGTTTTATAACCAGGGTTCGTAGTATAGTGCGTCCTTCTTCTGCCAGATTAATTTAAGTCCATTCTCACTCAGGACCAGTCTTGACATGCCACTGATGACAGATTAGAACCCAACCCATCCACAGCCCCTGACAATGGCTACTACCTGAACTAGGCCTCACGTTATCGTTTTTGCAAGAGTACCTGCTGGTGTCGTATTTGACTGCAGCTTCTCCCTGGAACTTTGCCTCATTTGTTTTCGTTTGGTCCGCTTATCTTGTCCCATGTTTTGGTTTTGTGTGTTTTTTGTTTTTTAGGACAATGCACCATAGTCACTGTTTATGTTCTATTCAGTAACTCATGAGACTGCGCGGTGCTTGTTTCTGTGTTTGCAGACTGCATTGATGGGTTTACGTCTCCAATCCCACAGTGAGACCTCCACATCTTCTGCTTGCATACTCTTTTCGTCGGGTTTTCAAGGACAAGATCACAAACATTAATTTATCTTTGGCTAATCCTTCTCCCTCTGCCCCCCCTCTTCAGCTGTTAATTGCCTTCCCTTTCCACCCCCTCTCCTACAAACCCACCTGCATACTTCCCCCCCCGAATGACTCCACATATATCCCCAAACTTATTGTATCTTCAAAGACAACTTTTACCCTTGATGCCCTTCCTGTGACTCTCATCAAGGCTGGGCTTCCTGCCCTCTGTTAATACCTCACTCAAATAGTCAAATCTTTCTCCCATGGCACTGTCCTCCCAAACTACAAAACTGCTGCAGTCACACCCTTCTTAAAGAAACCTGGTCTGGACCCCA
Organism: Novumbra hubbsi; assembly: GCA_016801125.1. Lineage (NCBI taxonomy): Eukaryota > Metazoa > Chordata > Actinopteri > Esociformes > Umbridae > Novumbra > Novumbra hubbsi. The sequence goes on from JACXGK010007902.1 coordinate 22,618, forward strand.
CTAATATTCCTCCGGTCTGGTTTCCGACCGCTCCACAGCACTGAAACCGCCCTCGCCAAGGTTGTCAACGACCTCCTCATCTTTGCTGATTGGGTGCCCTTAACATCCTTATCCTCCTCGACTTGAGTGTCAAATGAGGCACAGTTAGTCATCAGATTTTCCCCACCAGTGTTGAGATATGTTGAGGGGACTGCCTGGCTACCCACATAACTCACCAGCCATTCCCACGACATCTCACTCAATGGCCATAATTTCGATTCAGCTCCAGTCACACAGGGTGTCCCCCAGGGCTCTGTTCGTGGTCCCTAGCTCTTTATCATCTACACCCCCCCCCTTGGTCAGATCCTCCGTCACTTCAAACTTGACTTCTACTGCTGTGCCAACAGGAACTGTCAAAATTACCGTAGCACCAACTCTCTCACCAACCCACATAGACCCTCTCAATCACTCCGCTTTGCTACAGCTGGTCATCTCATCATCCACCAGTCCAAACTACAGAGCTTTGAAGACAGGGCTTTGGAACTCACTTCCACAGTCAATCCGTGATCTGTTACCATCTTCATCCAAGAAAGAGGGAGGGAGAAAGTCACTGGGAGAAGGAATGTTTTGTGAACTCCCCTAGAATGGAATGTTAATCGCTACAATGAGTGTGTGTGTGTGTGCGTGTGAGTGTCTGCTTGCGCTTACGGGGTGAAAAGGTGAAACTGGCTGATGATCACAGAAAGGTTATGAAAATAAACACATTTAAGGGTTCAAAATGTACTCACCCGGTGTGGATATTCTATCCATAACAACCTCCTTGCCCGCTATGGAACAAACTGTTTTGTTGTTGGAAAATATTTCACAGTTACATGAATGGTAATTGATTTCCTGCAATATTCAGTAATGTTTTCTCAGAAACATAATTTAGAGCAACTTTGTGTGTAGTTTTGGCAAGAAAATGACAAGTGCAAAAAATTATATAAAGAAATTCTGTGTAGCACATGGATCTCTTGAAACCATTCCTTAAAGTATATAATACAGGTCAGGATTAGGTCTACTAGTCTATTGGTGTCCATAATTAAGCCCGCCATACAATACACTTCTATAAGCAGGTAAAAGTTATGGGTGAGAACTCTGGAATTGTTTTCATGGTGTTGTCATCTCAGAGACTGCAACCTGTTTGCTCACAGTGTGATCTCATTGTCTTGCACGTTTACAGTCTGCTGTGGCCGTCCTACAACTCTGACTATGCCTCATGTGCCTTCAAGTCCATTCAGTTTTAGTGTGTCCTTGTCCTTGTTACGATGCCATTGACGCAATAGTAGGTGTTACGATGCCATTGACTCAATAGTAGGTGTT
>JACXGK010007903.1:0-23938 GCA_016801125.1 Novumbra hubbsi
CAGACTAGGCAGAGAACCTGGGAGGACTCACAGACTAGGCAGAGAACCTGGGAGGACTCACAGACTCGGCAGAGAACCTGGGAGGACTCACAGACTAGGCAGAGGACCTGGGAGGACTCACAGACTAGGCAGAGAACCTGGGAGGACTCACAGACTAGGCAGAGGACCTGGGAGGACTCACAGACTAGGCAGAGGATCTGGGAGGACTCACAGACTAGGCAGAGAACCTGGGAGGACTCACAGACTAGGCAGAGGACCTGGGAGGACTCACAGACTAGGCAGAGGATCTGGGAGGACTCACAGACTAGGCAGAGAACCTGGGAGGACTCACAGACTAGGCAGAGGATCTGGGAGGACTCACAGACTAGGCAGAGGATCTGGGAGGACTCACAGACTAGGCAGAGGACCTGGGAGGACTCACAGACTAGGCAGAGAACCTGGGAGGACTCACAGACTAGGCAGAGGATCTGGGAGGACTCACAGACTAGGCAGAGGATCTGGGAGGACTCACAGACTAGGCAGAGGACCTGGGAGGACTCACAGACTAGGCAGAGGATCTGGGAGGACTCACAACACTAGGCAGAGGATCTGGGAGGACTCACAGACTAGGCAGAGGATCTGAAAGGACCTCGCCCTCACACAAACTCCTCTCTGCTGCACATTTGGCCCGCTGTTGTGGACACAGGCATGAAGCCTGTTGACCATACTAACAGTGTGCGTAGTATACACCGATGTATGACACATACCCTGCCCAGTATAAACTACTCCCTGACACACTCACAGGCAAGTGCACATTAACACAGGCCGTGTTCCATAAGCCGGCAGTCCCTGTAGCAGACACTGGTCACAGTGTAATGCACCCATCACTCTGTAGCGGGTGGAGAGCGTAGAGGGCGGCTGTGCGATGGATGATGGCTGTGGCTGATAAAATATTTTCCACAGGAACTTGGCAACGGCCGGTCCAATTTGACCAAGTCAACCGCCATGGGAACAGACGCATTTACATACGGCATCGTGCACCCGAGGGTAATTGGGAAGAGGACCAGGCTCTGGAGAGGGCCCACTTCTGACCCTGAGTGGCTGGGGAGCTGTGCTACCTGGATGGTCAGAAAAGGGGGGTTTGCTCTGGAGAGGGCCCACTTCTGACCCTGAGTGGCTGGGGAGCTGTGCTACCTGGATGGTCAGAAAAGGGGGGTTAGCTCTGGAGAGGGTCTGAATGGAGCCCTGAAGTAACTCCCTGTGTAGCATCACGACTGAAACGCCATTGAAGGACTCATACCATGCGTGGTGGGACTGTATAGAGCAGTGCTTCTCGTGGCCTCAGGACCCAAAGCACTGCTTGTTCCAATTCTAACCCTCTACATTATTGACTCATTTAAACCTGAGACACCAGGTGAATTAACCGGTTGAATAGAGAACGGGCATTAGTCTGGGTCCCCAAGCTCGTAGTTGAAAACAAATGATTTAAAGCGTTCTCACTGTTCTAGAAAAGTCCCTTGTGTTAGTCGCTACAATTCGGGGGTTTACGTGTCTGCTTTCGACAGACGAGTTATGCCTGATGTCACCCACAGCACAGCCTAGAGTAAAGGGGCAGCCCCGTGCCGACTCCTATCCACACCAGTACAGGACTGGGAACAATTGAAATTGAAAGGGAACAATTATATTGCTCGATTATATTGTCTGTTCCAATCCTCGGTGAGGTGTCTGTCCCTCTCCCAAGAGGTCAGCGCCTGTTGGTCTTCAACCACTGGCTGCCTCTCTCTTCATGCCTTTGTGGATTAATGAAGTGTAGATTAACAAAGTGTGGATTAACAAAGTGTGGATTAACAAAGTCTTGTCAAATGTGAAAACATTTGTAACTCAGGTTATGTGCCTTATTTAAATGCAACCATTCATTTGAAAACACTCACCACATCGGCAGTTAATTCGTTAGTTTGCTTGCAAATAGGCCGTTGCTTATCTTAACCTTCTTGGAGACAGGTATACACTTAAGTTATGCAGCAGACACTCTCACATGGAGCTACTTAAAGACAGTGTAGGGGCAGTGCACACACTGTACGAGAGGCTTGGGCCAAAGTAACCGAAATGGGCTCCTGGGATGAATGCTGGCAGACGGACAACGCATGCACGTTTGCTCGAGTGACGAGTATCAACCCAGACGGACAGCGCATGATTGCCATGTGCCACGCAGTTAGAATGGTGGCACATCTGAGGAGAAAGGGACGACCCCCCCCCCCCCTTCACCTTTCAGATCTATCTGTGCACGTCCCTGGAAGATATCTATTCTTAAATGTTGAATGGTACCCTAACCCCTGTGTTACAAATACCACGGTTTTACCAAGTGCAATACGCATTCAATCATAAGACTCGGTTTTGTTCATTCATCTCCATATTAAGATACAGGTCACAAATGAGTAGTTTTGGGTGCTTGGCAATAATGAATAATTCATTTTCCGGAGAAGATCAAGTTTCCATCTCTGGGAATCAAAACCAAGGTTCCCAAATGGTACAAAATATTGACATAAGTTAAACTGGATATAACGGAGGCAGTGAATGAATGGACACATGGCATTCTACACACACATTTCTTTTTTAAAACCCCATTAAAATGGGTCTCAAATTAATTCAATGTGTCATCGACCAAAATGCCCTTTATCGCATTGAGTTGTGGGCTCCAATGCAAATAAGATCCCGTCCCATGGGACAGTAGAAACTCTGCGCACAGAATTGTGTAGTTCTTCTCATGACCGTACTGCCAGCAACGCACGCAGAATATTGCCAGTATGGCCAATATTGTGAACTATATTTACCCCTTTTCGAAATATCATTACCAAGCACATGTCAATAGCACCGCAGAGAAAAAGAGCCTTTCATCCAACTGGTCCTGGGGCTGAGTTCACGAACATAATCTACTAGCCGACAGACACCTCCGGACCGTATCATCCAATCACTACTTAGCAGAAGCACCAGAGACAATGTATTGTTGCCTGACTCTGGACATTCATTGATGAACACCTCAGAAAAACCTGACGAACACCTACTGACTATCATGGACGTCCATAACCGTTCCCATGCGGTTAGCAACTGTTGACATTATGCTTTCTTTTGTAATCACAGAGAGAAATAGACAGAGAGAAAAATATGGACAGAGCTAATTTATGTCAAACACCCACGACCTGGCTGGGGCTCCTGTCTCCGGTCCCCCGTCTTCTAAACCCACCTTCCCTGCGCATCAAGACCACACACACCTCTACTCTTCTTTTATGGTATTTCGACTCCAATTAGACAAGATTCATGAGACAGAACGGAGGAGACATGCAGGGGTTGAAGCCTTCAAAAGAAAAAAACGAAAGGGAGACATAGATAGAGGGAGGGAGGGTGACGGCTGGGAGATTTAGAGAGTGTGAGAGATATATAGAGAGTTAGAAAGAAGGATAATGAGAATATTGACTTTCCTCTCTCTGAGGTGTATCAAGTGTGTAGGGGGGTTTGTGACAACTGTTTGCTAAAAACCTTCTGTCGCTCTCATTCCCTCGTACGCTCCTCTTTGTCTCTCACTTTCAGGGTCTCTGTCGCTCACTGTCTTGTTATCATTCTCTCACACAGCCTTTATCGTTCTCTCCTTTCCTTTATGTCTGTCTCGAGGAGACCGGTGAAAAGCTACGTTTTGTCCCCTCGTGCTTAACCTCATCTGGCTCAAGTGAATGTGTCCAGTCTTGGAAGTGACTTGCTTCCCTCAGCCTGAGAAATATGTCAGCACCTTGACAACAGAATTGTGTGCATTCCTACTCACCACTGTGCCCAGTAAAGACAAGGACATGCATATTCGTTGGTTTTAATTTATTTTTCAAACTTATCCTGTTAACCTTAGGATTTCTTAAATAATGAGGTGGTGAAACATACCTGTGGTCTCTACAGAGACTGAAGACAGGCTGTTTCTACCTTATCTTTGCACCACACTGTTTCTGTTTTCTTGCAACAAATCAACATCTTCATCTTGCCTCGTCAGTCTCACTTTCTTTTCATTTCCCCCTTTCCTGTAATCAATCATTCTGAAGTTTTTTGGAGGGAGAAATGATATCCTGGATGAGTTTAAGAAAGGAGGAGTGTGTGTGTGTGTGTGTGTGTGTGAAAACTCCCACTAGAGTGCCTTTGGCATTCTATTGCAGCCGTTGCCATGGCGACACGCGAGAGGAAAGCAGAGAGAAATGCATCCAAGGTTTAATTGGGAGGCAATGGGGTTGGTGACCGTCTCCCCGATCATTACTCCTGCCCTGACATACACGGCCTAAACCGGGCGGATTGCCGGACGGACGCTCAAACCACTAAGCTCTCCTCAGCACCCTGCATTGTTGCTAGTGACACCAGGACAGGGGTCATGGGCACCAGGAGATCTCCCGAGGTTCTCCTCATATTACCGCGAGTTCGGGGAGGTTCACGTCCGTCCAGCTCCGCATGTCCTGGCAACAGTCACCACGAGAGGTGTAGGATATGAGAGTGGCGGACTTGGTGAAAAGGTAGTGTCTCTGCTTTATTTGACTACTAATTTACCAGGTAAGTTACCTGAGAACACGTTCTTGTTTTGAAGATTAACTGCATTTCTATGTTTCACTCTGCATACAGGCAGTGAACAATGTCCTCTTGCAGTTTGGATCCCAGCCAATGGGGAATGTACAAAACAATTAACTTCAGAAGGCCACAATTATGGCTTTAATTGCTCATTTTGTGCTATTTCAACATTGTTGTTCCACATGCTTCATAGACATACAACAAACACACCTTTTAAAATCCTTCAGTAGTTCAAATTCTTACAATACCAGTGCCACAACCAAATGCAAAAAAAAGGGTAATTATGTTGAATGTTTTTGCCCCCACCCTATCCTCCATCTGCATCACTTAGAGATATCTTCTGCTACTCAAGACCAACTGAAATTGCAAACGTGATAGATCATATATGTTCTCGCAAATTCTGAACTCCTCATGCATTCCGTGTGTAGTGTAATGGCCCCTTGCGTAACACTTCATACTAAGTTGAGTGTCCCAGATTTACATACATTTATTATCTAACATCAATCCCTGAGACAGGATGGAACTAGGGCAAGTAAAATACAATGGACATTTTCTGGTTGCTAAAATTCTATATAGTTTATTCGGTTTTATAACATTTCCTATGTGGAAAAAATTTACTTGCTTGAGGGTTTCAGATTGACATGTATTGTAGTTTGTCCAATCATAAAACCAGGTTGAACTGGGGAAACATAAATCCCAAAGTTTTTTCCAAATGTATTTAAATTGTAATCAGTTTGAACTGTAAAAAAATGAACATATAAATAAAAATAAATTAAATATAAAATAAGAATCTTCAAAGGAAAATGGAATAGGATGTTTCTTTATGGTGTGGGAAGAAAGTAATACTTAACTTTGTTCAGTATAAATTCCCTTGTGGATACAAGTAAGAATTAGGCTTTTTAAGGTGTGAATCCTGTCTGCACCAGTGTACAAAGTACAATGAACTTACTGTAGTCGGTCACAGCTGTGCGGCTGGTAAACTATGGTATTGTGGTGTTCCGTTTTGGCTTAAGACAATGTCATACTTTATTAAAACATGGTCATTGTATTCCCCATTTTTTGGGTGGCATTATGTGGCCTTCAGATTCATGTTGATTCTCTGTCTCCATTTGCCTCTCGTCGCCACCTGGCAACCTCTGCCTTTCCCTCTCTCACATTCCTTGACGTGTGTTTGCATATGATAGGTTTTACAGACAGTGTGCTCACATTAAATAGCTTTGCCTTATTGATTTCCCTAACACTTGTAACATCCTCTTAAAACCAAATTGCTCTGGCCCATTTTAATATTGATGTCATTTCGCCCACAGAGGAATTAAAGATTGGCGGCTGTGCCTGGGGTTTGGGGGGGGGGGGGATCCTCATCCAACGAGACGCTTCTTCCGGCACCGTTGAGAATTGATGGTCATTCTGTTAATTCCGTACCAAGGTTATCTGGTCTCGGTCTCGGGCTGAAATTGATTTGAAGTAATGCTTTCTTCACCTCCCCACATAAGTCTTCATTAGCCAATCCTCATGACCCACACTAAATCCATGTCGTTACCGCCCATCGTCAATATACCCCATTGCCGCGTTGGCTACACTGGCAGCTAACCGCAGCAGTCAGACCGGCTTTAATCTAGCCTCTGTCAAACAGCATAAACCCTGCACCGACTCAATGCCACTCACTCAGCCCTCCAATCCCATCCCGCCCTCGCTCCCCCAGCCCGCCTTCTCTCTCACTCCCATCTTAGCCTTGCGCCATCCTTCCTCGCCCCCCAGCCACCACCCTGCCCCTTTCTCACCCGAATGCGTTCCTTCGCACTGAATCCCCGTAGAGACGGTTCCATGTTTCAGGCCCCTTTTCTAAAGCATGAAAGAAATTGGCACTTACATTGAGGAATTTGTTGAGGGTGTCTCATTTAACAGTTCTTCCTGACTGGAGTGGTAAGGAAAACTGGGTGGAAAACATACACATAAATATATATATATACACACACACCAAAATACCAAAACTAAGCCGGAAAAGGGACTCTGGTGTGCAGTCAAATTTAAACTATTTTTTACTTCTTCTGAACGATGTAGTGCTGAATGGAATCCAGTACATTATACTCCAAACAGCTTCGTGTCCTACATGCTGCAAACATACAGATGATCACTGTTGTCTGCAGATCATTAAGACATTTGAATAAAAGTCTAAGTAGTTCATATCCTCCAACATGGCTGAGTATGATCCCTTTTCACCATCTCATAGTCAAAGGCAAAGACCATTATTCATCAAAGCACCGGATAACATGACGTCATTCCAAGACATTACATTCTTGTGACATGGCACATGACATCTGCATGTACGCTGTTAGCAGTAATAAATCCATAAAGCAAAAATATACATAACAATGTAAACTAGCAGTAACTAACAGCACAAGTGTAGAATGGGGTTTATGGACAATATGAATAGAAATATTAGATATTATAAATATAAAGGCAACATGCCTATGGATGGTACATTAACTATGCTAATGTACATAGAATGTACATATAAAGTCTTTAGAGCATTAGAAACGTGATCAATATGATCTACTTTGCTGGTTGAGAAGCCTTAATGCCTGGGGTGGGGGGGACTGTTTGTGAGTCTGGAAGTGCGTGCCCTTTTGCTCTGGTAACGCAGCGGGGGGAACAGACCATAGCCTGGGTGGCTGTAGTCTTTAATAACGCTCCGTGCTTTCCCGAGGCATGTGGGGGCAGGACCTCCCTCGGCCGCTCTCTGAAGACCACAATCATCTCCTGAGGCTTGCCCTGGAGGGCTCTGATGCACAGTGTAAGTGCAGGGGAGGTTGCCCATCCTCAGGGGAGGGGATATGTCCCAGGGTCCTGAGCTTAGGCATGAGGAAAATGCTGAGCTGTAGTCCACAGACAGCATCCTCACAGATGTGTTACACTTTACCAGGTGAGCGAGGGAGGTGTGTGTCGTCACCCCAAACCGGGCGGAAGGTGTCGAGCTCGTCGGGAGAGAGGCTGCAGGCCGGGCGTCATTGCCGTCTCCCCCTTCATAGTCGGTGATGTGTCGCTGCCCACAACATATGAGACTCGGGTTGGAACTCTGGTAGTTAGACTAACGTACCTCCGTAGTCTCCTCTTGCATCTCTGGTGGCCTTCCATAGGTCATGCATGGACCTCGTCAAAGCCTCCAGGTCCCCGGAACTACAGACTGAAGACTGGGCCCTGAGCTTAGCACGGACATTACCATTAACCCAGGGCTTTTGGATCTGGAAAGTCATAACATTTACCCTCGGGATTACATAATCGAAGCAAGTGGAGATATATGCTGAGACAAGGTCTGTGTATTCATCAACGTGCCCCATCCACTGCAACACAGAACGTTGGCAAAACTTTTGTCTCGAAGCAGTCCAGAAGAGTGATAATGAACATTATCTTAGTTTTGTTTTGTTGCCAACACACACAAGTATACTCATAGACAAAAACCTGTACCCACAAACAGGCAAATACAGACCAACACAAAAGCACATGCACACTCAACGAAAAATTTACACAGACACACAGGTTTGGGCTCATCCACCTAGTCTGAAATGGTTTGCAAAAACATATTCAAGCAATTTGAAGTACATCATTCCACTCCATCTTCAAATGCAGAAAATTCATGACCACTGGTAATCTACATAACACAGGTCATCACCACTAAATTAAGTCCTGACCGTAAGATGTTCACAGAATTCTCTAAGAACCCCAGGGTAAGATCAAGAGATCTACAGGCCTCTCCTGTAATTACATGAAATATGGTATCATGGTTTTGCACATCCTGACTTTATCCTGAATTTAGAAAAAACATTGATTAGGGTTATTTAGGGTTAATCGTAAATTATTAAGTTCAGGTTTGGGTTAAGTTTGTAAATATGTTTTAATTAAAATCCAATGATTGTTAGTAAGGGATATTCAGTGTATTTGTATTCATTTGTGAGCATGTATGTGTTTGTTAGGGTGTGTTCATGTATGTGTTTGTAATGGTTAGACCCTTATTTCGCCAGGGGAACCCCATCAGAACCCCATTTGGAACATGGGGAGACAGAGGACACAGATTGCCGTGACCACGCCTTCCAACGGGCATGAACGGCGGTGCAAACTGGAAGTGGTATTTTCACATTCTGAAGACATACATTACAAGAACAGGATCATCCCTTAGGGGTCACATGACGTGGTACCTTGACCAATCGCGACACAAGCACCCCAGTTTAAGTGTCACCCTAAATTATCTGGGGACATGTTAAGCAGAGGGATTTTTTGCAATGAACTACAATTTGCAGAACATACAAAGAGCTCACTTAGATTGTACTTATTCCCAAATGGAGTCCTATTCACTAGTGCTTTGCTTTTCTCCTTCTAAATACAGGTTTTTATGTAGCATTTAATTGAAAATGACCTCAGATTTATTGAGCGCGTTAGACACATTTCGTACCAATAGGCACGTACCATCGTGTTGTCAACCCTAGGATGTCTCAGCAGTTCGAGAGAAGTTTCAGACCTTATCTTGAAGGGTAAGTTTTATGGTCAGGGTTTATGTACTGTATTGCAATGTCCTACAAGTCAAGCAGAAATCAATGTTAAATACATCTACCTACTATTAATGATGAGATGCGTTACTACTTGTAACATTCTTTGTTAATCCCAAACTTCAGTAGTTGGTTGACAGGTTTGGAAGTCATTTTTTAAGAACCCTAATTTGCAAATTTCAACAATCCCGTAAATCTGTGGCCAGGCGCGCACTGGCCATCTGGCATTTTGGATAAAAACAGGAACAAAAATATACATGTATTTTTTTTCAAGCTTAGAAATGCCAGGGCTGAGTTCTGGTTCCAGACGGTCCCTGGTTCTAAGGGCATTACCGCTTACTGTGAGGGTCCGTGGCTGTGCAAGTGGGCGTGTGTGTGTACATAAGTGCCTACCTGCGTGTGTCTGTGTGTATGTGCGAATGCATAGTCTGTTTGCTTTCCCATAGGCTGCACTAAATTCTATAGAGGTAGCAAAAGCCTTTGTTTGGAGTGACAGCTTGTCTGGGCCGCGGGGAAGGCCAGACACGACAATGGAAAGAAGCAGCAGCGAAGCTCTCATTATTTCTCATTTTATTTCATGTGTTTATATCTCTCTGTGTTCTTATAGGCTTCAACCTGGAACAAGCAACCATGTGGCCCATTAAGGGGCCAATCAGGGACTCTCAGAGGGAGAACAGAAAGGAAAAAAATAATTCTGAATGTATTGGTAAGAAAAAGAACTCTCATTACCGGGCACACTGTGGGCTGACAGGTGCTCTCCGGAGACGACGGTTCATAATTTAAGTTTTGTCAACTTTGGCGCTAGACTCGGGACTGGTCTCCTTATACTTCAAATACTTAGATCTCCTCCACTCCCCGTCGTTCCATTCCGTTGTCCTTTCTCTCCTCCAGTGTCTCTACACAGACCTTGACCTTGCTCCTCACCATCAAGGCCACCTTCACCTTTGGCTTCTTGGAAGAGACATGGGCTACAGTATGATAGAGAGAGAGGGCAAAATGCAATGCTGTGTGGGTGCAGAGGCCCAGGTGAGGTCTGTGGGGGCAGTTGACAGCAGGAGCTATGGCAGAGAGAGTTGGAGGGGGCGCTTCTGTGTTGATGTCTTCCAAGATCTCTCTGGGGTTGCTGTGGCAGCAAGCGAAGCTCCCAAATGATTGTCTTCCTGCTTGGCGCAGTGAGAAAACAGGCAATGCTTGGACCAATTCGAAGTCGGACCGCTGTTCTGTTGAACTGAAAGCTTTTTGGTCTGAAACAGCTCTTCATCAATTGGAATGTAGGAAGTCTAGAAAAACAGGCAAACATGTGTCAAGTGGTGAATGTTGCCTTAAGTAGGTTTACTCTTACTTCAGAGTTTTTTACAGGGTGACTTCTGCGTTTATACTCGAGGTAAATTTCAATTGAAGGAATAATGAAGAGGGTATAGATTTCCTGTAGTCAAGCCATCTCCTCTCCACCTGTTCTCACACAGCTACCTCTCTACTAGACCGAAACAGACACTTATACAACTTATGTAAGAATGTTATACAACTAACCATCATCGAAATTTTACTTACAGTGACTTGACAGGACCCATTCACCACGGACACGGTGCAGAAGAGATACAGAAAAGATAACCAAATGAAGGCATCAGTCATGAAGTCCTCAGTTAGGCCTGCATTTGGGTGGGGCTCGGTGCCGTAATGAAAGAAGTGTTCCAAATCCCACTCTACCCCTCACACCGTCTATTCATTTTGATTGGACCCCTGGGGGAACGGGGTCTAAACAAGTGCCCTTACATAGGGAATAGGGCTCTATTGGCCAGTCATATTGGTCTGACAGCTGAACAGCGGCTAGGAGGAGAGCTTCTATCTAATTATTACTCACCGTTTGCTACAGACCGGTAGACCCGCACTCTGTGTGTGCACAGAATTAGTACAACCTGAAAAATAGGTCCCCAGATGTGTCTATAAGTGTTCTACCTCAGGGAAAATGTCAACTGAGGGTTGATGGCATAACCTAGAATTGTCTATAGAGTTAGAAACTGGGTTTGTTTTAGGTTAAGGCATTAAAGGTTAAGGGGTTAGAGCCGGGATTGGTTTAAGAAAGATATTGAGGTTAGGGTTCGGCAACATAGATTCGTAGGTCAAGGTTTAGTCTCGTCCCCCTCAAGGATAGAAAGACAAGCCTGTGTGAGCGTGTGTGTGTTTCTGCATGTTAACTCGTGTTAACTTGTGAAACAGGTGTGTGTCTCCGGGTGGGGGAAATGCAGGACGCCTAAAAAGGGTTGTCACAGCCCAAGCTGCTAAGTGAGACATCACTTTAATATTCAAAGAGAAGAAAAACAGTGCCCCTCTCTCTCTCAACACCCTCCCTCAGTACGGCCCGGGGGAGAGAATTACATTTACATATTTAATATATATATATATATATAAATAAATCATCTTATTGATTTACACAAATGAACAGACATCAAATGTTTGCAGAACTCTCACAGAGCCTGTTAACGGTCAGCCCAGCCATGTCCACGGCGTCAAGAAGGAAATGAAGGATGTCTGCGTTTCGTGGTGAATGTACGACGCCAACCCGAGGCCGGGCATCCTGTGCCCACGCACGGCATCGACGCTACACCAGCCGACACCTCGGCCCATCAAACCTCAAAGGTTTAGTACGTCTGAAGAGGGGGGAGGGGGGGGAGGTGAGATGGGACGCATGGGTACCTTCCAGAACCCGGCTTTAATAAGGTGTGTGAACTATGTCCAATGAGGGGGATGCCATATAGACAAACGTCCTCATAAATAACACTGGGTGAAGACCGAGAGCTTGACCAGAGATGAGAGCGGTGTCCATAAAGAAAGGGCTCCGGGAACGGAGTGTCACACCGCTGTTCCTCCAGTACCACAATGCATCTTCCTTACGAGCCTGCAGCTGGGATGGATTTTCCCATCAGACAAAAGGGAGCGTGTTTGGAGCGAGGGAAGGAGAGCGACAGGGAGGGAAGGAGAGCGACAGGGAGGGAAGGAGAGAAAGCAGGAGTTGGTGGAGGAGAGAAAAGAAACATGCAAACCGATTGTTCGAGCTGCTTGCTTATTCTAGCTGCAACGCTCCTCTTTGTCATTAACCTCAGAGGGCCTCATCCAGTAATAACTTTCTCTTTACTCCCTTTTCTCCTCCTCCCGCTCAACCCCCCTCCTCTCTCCCTCTGTACCTTTTCTCGATCCCTCTCCGCTAACCAGTTAGTGTTCCTGTAGTGCCCGTGGGTTGAGGGGGAGTGATACAGAGGATGATCAACGGGACGATGGTCATTGTTTTTTTTAGGTTCTTATGATACGTTTAGTAACGCTTCTGTCACGAGAACCACCACGGGGCAGGACCGAGTCGGGGTCCGAACAGTTGCCTCTGCAGGCTTCCACCATGTGCTTCCATCCTGCATACATAACAGCCGGCATACATTACAGCCTGCATACATAACAACCGGCATACATTACAGCCTGCATACATAACAACCGGCATACATTACAGCCTGCATACATAACAGCCGGCATACATAACAACCGGCATACATAACAGCCTGACCCCCGAGCGCCACAGTCGGTCTCCGGTGTAGCTCACCCTTTCTACAATAAAGTTGTTATGAGAACTTAAGTCCATTTTCTGCATTGTTCGTCCTGCTTCCGTTAACAGTTTTACTTCCTCATTCTAGCTGGCTAATAGCCAGAGCTTGTCAATGCCTTACTGCTCTCTGCCGGCTGATTAGTGGGAGCGGGATATTTGCCACTGTGAAAGGAATCCGGTGGGCAGATCTGAGGTTATGATACCACTCATTTGCCATGGCAGGTGTTCTTAGAGCTCTTTCAGATTCAAATACAAACCCTTTTTAGCTTTGATCAACAGTGGGAGACATTTTTATACATACATACATATAGATACATATATATTATTACTACCTTACTCTTACTCTGGCTACACTGTTATTTTAGCACATTCTCTACTCTAACTTTCCCATAGTCACTCTTTTATCAAACAAAAGCTACAAATGCCAAAAACATCACTAGTGCAGTTTTCTTATCATTAGCTACTTCCTAACATGGCTGCTCTAGAACATAGCTAAAACACAAAATGGATGCTCTAGAACATAGCTGCAACTCAACATGGCTGCTCTAGAACATAGCTGCAACTCAACATGGCTGCTCTGGAACATTGCTACAACTCAACATGGCGGCTCTGAACATAGCTACAACTCAACATGGCTGCTCTGGAACATAGCTACAACTCAACATGGCTGCTCTGAACATTGCTACAACTCAACATGGCTGCTCTGAACATAGCTACAACTTAACATGGCTGCTCTGGAACATAGCTACTACTCAACATCCCTGCTCCCTACACTAGCAAAGTTATAGCTGTTGGCTGTATTTGCGACTCAAGTCCAAGTCATGTGACTCAAATCCACACCTCTGCTTACTAAGCTACTTCTCAATGTGGCAAACCCCTAACATTGCTACTCGCTAACAACTGCTGACACAAAAATCCCAACCGCAATCCCATTTCAAAAACAAATCCATGTGGGAGGGGGGAAATCAATAGGCGAATATCACAACCAATCACAAAACTGGGTGTTAATTCTAATAAACACCACCTTTCCCCAACTACTACACTACGCGTGTTATGGACATTTCCCAATACTACAATGAACCGACATGATAGAAAAACCTGTAGCCTCCAGCCTCTTCCTTGGATCCCTGACAAGGCCTTGGTATAGAACAGCTCCATAAATCTGGTGCTCTTTTTTTACACACTACTCAGTCCCATGAGCATCTAACAAATCCTAGGCCTGGCTACATGGCACACACTCGCAGATACACACACACACACACATGCATACTCGCTCACCCACAGCACCTTAGCATATACAGACGCACACTGACAAAGGAGCACTACACACATAGCCATGCACACACATATATACACACACATATACGCATGCACGCACGCACTCTCCCACACACACGTGCGCACACACACAAACGCTCACATACACGAACGCACACACACACAAACCGGCCTTCAAGAGACAACACACTACCAAAGCCAGGGACACAAAAGCCAACCTCATTATAGAGTATTATCAACACCACCAGTCTCCCTATCCATCCTTAACATCCAGCATTGTGTTTTATCAGTTATATCAGGGTCTATGTTGATGTATTCTGTGGGCCTGCATTGGCAAGTAGGACAGTAACGACGGAACCTTGAATACCACATCATGTCCATGGGAGAATAGGAAAGGCTGGATGTATTGTTGGACAATTTGCATAAAGGCAGGGAGTAAATCAGGGGGGAATAAAATAGGCACTCCAAGCCCAATGACCTTGTGCTGTATAGAGGATAGAGGTTACCTAAAACTGACCAACCAAGGGGGTAGAGATTAAAAGTAGAACACATTGACTGCCAATAATCTGACAAAAGGATATGCATGTATGCAATATAGAACAGGAGGAGGTAAAGGAGAGAGGGAGCAGGAAGAGAGAGAGTAGAGAGCTTCAAGAAAAGACGGATTCATGAGCAGAAAAGCAGAAGGTAATGAGAGGATGTACAGAAAATGGAAAGGAAAGAGTGAGAAAGGGAAGTGGAATGGGTGTCACAGCTCTCCAGGACCTTGGGGTACTTACACAGCATGCAACAACATCACATCAACCTCCCTCTACCTAGAACCTAATAACCCCTGTCCCTAGTCTCCAAATACCACTCTACCTGGAACCTAAATACCCCTGTCCCTAGTCTTCAAACCCCCCTCTACCTGGAACCTAAATACCCTTGTCCCTAGTCTCCAAACCCCCCTCTACCTGGAACCTAAATACCTCTGTCCCTAGTCTCCAAACACCCCTCTACCTAGAACCTAAATACCCCTGTAGGTGTAAATGCTGCTGCCTTTTCCGAAGGCCAAACATTCAGACTAGTGAACTTGGGACACGCAGACCATGACACCTATTCATGACAGGGTTAAGAATATTACATTAAATACATTAAAAAAAATTGCCCAACGTGTGACGAACAAACTGAAGTAAAAAAACATGCGAGCAGACAACTTGCGTTATTTGTCAAGCATGACGCAACTCTGATGACCGGGAAAAACAAGCGAGCTGGAGCTGAGGGAGAGAGGGAGCTGTTTCACCGTGGGGCAGATATTACCTCAGGCTGTCGCGGCTGTACGTGCTGTTCCGTGCACGGTGTCCTGACTCACACCAGCTACCTTAACGGCCGCAAGGTTCTCTCCAGGTGATGAATGCTGAGGTAGAGAAAAATAACAGAGAGGGTGGGAGAGAGGGCGACAGAGAGACAGACTTTCGAAGGGCACATGCATGCGCGAGCAGCGCGGTGGAATCAGATAGCAGTCCCACAGTGTTCCATTGATATGTGAAATGGCCTCTGAGGATCTAAGTTTCTTTCACCTGTTTACACCTGGCATTGATCACGCCATGCGTTTTACACCCGATATTACATTCGTCCGTGAATTAGCCGCAATTTACACCACGATGTGCCCCATTCATCTTACAGGGTCGTTCAGAAAATTCACTGGGCGTGCCACCTTTAAAATGGGGTAGAGGCACAACTCTGGAGAGGCAATTTCAAACATACACGCAGGCAAGCACCTACACACACACACACACACAGACACGCCCACACACACACACAACAAGGCATCTTGGCCACAGGCGGACGTGGGCAAGAATGCATATAGTGTGTTATTAAAATGTTTCATTGCCAAGCCGAGATGGATCACATTTATTTTTAAAATGGTCTATTTTCGTATTTTTTAAATGAGGCACAGTAACGGGACCAGGCTATCAAGCCAGAGTAGATAGCTTTGTCTCCTACTGTCATGGCAGAAATGTCTATTGGCAATGTTGCAAGTTGTTAAAAAAAGCAAGCAATTATTAAATACACAAAAAAATATTGACAGGAAGACTTACAGTCCTTTAAAAAAATGTAAAGAGGTTTTAGCAAAAAGACACAAAGGTGTGTTTAGTTTCATAAAAGAAAATAGGAACATTTGAGATACATACAAACAGCTCAGGAGGTAGGCTTGGATAAGACTTTGGAAAGTACTCAGACCCTTTCACCTTTATCTTGTCTTGATGTGTTATTGTACTTTGTTTATACATGATAACATTTTATAAATGAAAACATGTTTAGGCATCAATCCACACAAAACATTTTTTTTAAATGTTTGCCTACTTTTTGAAAGCAAAATCAATAAAGAATTTAATTCCGATACTTTCTTCAGTACTTTCTTTAGTACTTTGTAGAAGCGCCCTTGGCGGTGACCTGATCTCTGAGTTGCTTTTGGTTTGGAGATGCCACTACCAGCTATGCCACTTGGCCTTGTGTAGTTTTCTACATTTTTGTTTTGCTGGAGGTGAAGAATAAGCTGCCAACAAGTGCTCAGCATTTGTGGGAACACTTTGAAACCTCTGTAAAAGCAATCCAGGTGACTACCTCATGAAGCTGGTTGAGAGAATGCATTGGCACAAATTTCTAAAACGTGTTTAGCTGCAACACATCGGATTGTTTTCAAGGGTTTTATGACGCTAGCAAAAGATGCACTTGCAGGAGCGAGACACTTCTTTGATGCTTGCAGAGAACCAAGGAGTGCCTTCCAGCATCACACCAAATGTCTTTTCCCACGTGGGGACATATCATGGTGTTGTCATTTATGATGGAAAAACCTGGAAGCTGAGCTTGAGGTAATGGGCCAACATCTGAGATGTCTGCCATGCAGAGGTGCATGCAGAGATGTGTGTCAGAAGCGGGGGGAAAGAAAAAATAGTTGAGCGTCAAAACTATGTAAGGAAAGACCATGTGAGGATGTGATGGACCCAAAGAATCTGTAATTCATACGAGGAGACATTTGAAACAACGGAGAAAAACGAACTAAACCCTGTGACCAAAAGAAAAATACAGATTCTCTATGACTGTAAGAGAACATAGTCAGGTGATGACAGAGCAGCTGGAATATCAATGTTCTCTGAGGTAACCCAAGTCTCTGTCAGGGCCAAACACTGTAGGTACTCAAGGGCAGCATAGGCAGAGATGAGATGAGTCTTACTGACAGCAAATCTGCAGGTCCAAACTTCGCTAGAGACCAAGAATTCCATATGGTGTGTTGGAAGACGGTATGTAAGAAGGGTTGCAGCCCCAGAGTCTATACATCTTACAGAGCGAAGTGAACTCTAATATAAAACAAAAACATACCTGCAAATACAGAGTTATAAACATTTGCCATTGAATTACAGAACAAGGTTGCAGGACAAAAAGGTATTCCAGGTGTTTTAAAGAGTGCCGACTTCTAGACAAGGAGTCTAGCCTTCTGCTCCCCTCTCAAACCACCCCTTCCGTCATCGCTTTATTTGTTCTACTCAGATTTTTTGGTTTTATGACACCCCTGACACACGAGACAATTTCCGTGTTAGTATACCGCCACTTTAATCGACACAGCAGCAGTTCGCTTGAAAAACACACAAAAACATAAAATGCATTCCGACCCATTTGGTGTAACAACATGAGAAAGCCACGGAAAGCATCCTGTAAGCCCTAAAGCCTTCATAAGAACAGTCCCCAAACTCTCTGTAGCTTCAAATTTTGGTCACTGTAAAAATGAAATATGTTGTGCAGTTATGAGTTATCTAAACAACTTTTCATATTCATGTTTTTCACCTCTGCCATATAAGAACTAATGTTTGGTAATGTACCCAATATGTCTCTGCAGGAATGTTCATAAAACCTGACTTTATCTTCAATTATTCCTGTCAGCGGTTTGGTTTACCTTCTTTTAGCTTTCTCTATTGGACATTAATATCAATTTAGGTGCCTCTGTAAAAGACAGAGAAGGGCATTTGTGTGTGTGTTTGCGAATTGTATTATTCTGCTCAATCTTTGTCTTCTCTTTTCTTTGACATGCACACACACACACACACACACCACAACTCCCACCCCTCCAGTTTTATTTGTACTGAATGTTTATCCATAAAACTGTTTTCTTAGATAAACCTCAACAAAGAAAAGAGAAAGACATCCCAGATAATTAAACAGACAGTTACATCTCAAATGTTCAAAGGGGATCTCAACGATTTAACGCTCAGCGCGTTTCTTTAAGACTTTGGTGTTTTTCACAGGCGGATAAACAGCCTCAGTACAAAGAGAGTCGAGTCTAAACTTAAACCAAAACACATGATACCAAACACACCACAACAGACAGCTGAGAAACCACACTTTAATGTACAATCATTTAAACTGTAACACATGACAGAGGAATCAAGAGGCACAACCAAAGTGGAGACGAGACATGACAGATCGAGGTGGGAGCATTTCTGTGACAGGGAAAGCTCTCCCAAAAGCCATGGACCCCTAACGGATAGAGTAACAGAAAGAGGTGTTTCCTCCTCCCCATAACAGAAACAATGTCAATTAAGAGAGGAACAAAAACAGCTATCCAGACGGCTCAGCTGCAGCGCTCGGCGCAATAAACGGGAAATGTGTAAAGGAACCACGTACACCAACCGCCTTTCATTTTGAAATGACTGACACTATCGTCACGGCAGCTCAGTGGGGGGGCGATAGAGACGGACAGGCCCCGTGGGCCACCTGGCAGGCGGGGTTTCACAAACACAGGGTGTTTTCTAGCTGAGCGGTCGGCTCTCTGAGCCCTCTCAACTATGAGTCCAGATCATTGAGCGGTCAACAACCAGGGGCGTTCGTGTTTCGCTGGCGGTTAAGGATGTATGAAAGAGAGAGAAAACTGAGAAAAGAGAACTACTTCACACGCCGGAGAGAATCAACCAGAAAAAGAAAATACAGGGGGGTATTGGAATATCACCTTGTCCCTAGCAGAGAGGACACGGTGGCAGAGTACGTGGCATGGATCTGCCATCAAGTGAGGTCCCCATCGAGAGGACGAGCCCTCAACAGAACACATGTGCACACTGCCCACACTTGGTGCAGAAACGGAGCTTCACTTCCTGTCATCCCGGCAATAGCCATGACCACGTCAAAAACGGTTTCTTCAGAGTTCATTTGGAACCTCGGATTCGCTTTGGCTGTTTAAAACGAATGTTTTCCACGTCATTAAAGTCATTCCGAATTAATCTGGAATTTTAAAAAGGAGAGCAAAAGTGTCCGTGACAATGAGAGAAAGGGAGCGAGACAAAGAGAGACAGATATAGGGGCAAACAGAGAAAGGATGTGGGTGTTTTGCAAACTCAAACAGTCTTTCAGGAGTGAAGAGGAGCAACGAGGAGGGAGGACTAATGCAGAGAGGGGAGAAGCAGTAGAGCACAGCCACCACACATCAACGGCAAATAGTTCCTCTGTGGAGACCCAGAGGAGAGCAATAAGACAAATCTGTTGAGCCGATTTAACTGTCAGACAATGCCCCCCCCCCCCCCCCCCCCCCCCCCCCCCCCCCCCCCCCCCCCCCCCCCCCCCCCCCCCCCCCCCCCCCCCCCCCCCCCCCCCCCCCCCCCCCCCCCCCACGTCCCTGTCCCTCTACCCCCCTGCTGCCCACGACACCTCCCCACCGACGCCCACTCCTACGTCTCCCATGAAACGCCCGGGGCTTGATGGCAATGTCGGGGGGTGAAGGGGTGAGCGTAATGGTTCCAGACATACTGGCACACAGGACAACAGATGGAGATGGAGATCCTGGACCTTCTCTTGGTCTGAACAGTAATGACAGTCTTGTGGCTGGAGGTATTTGGATGGATACTGTAATACAACACCATCTCACTGTATCTGGGTGGGGGTGTGGTGCCCAGAATACTGGAATGGCAGGAGTGGGTGGTGGTTGGGGGGGGGGCTGAAACATTACGAGGAAAAACAGAGCCCTCCAACGAGCTGAATTGATATAATATTACAGTATGTTGAAATGATCCTCTCTCTTCTTTCCCTCATCTAATCCCTAGTTTATAGATTCCCATATAGCCTCTAACCCTCACCTCACCCCCCCCCCCCCCCCCCCCCCCCCCCCCCCCCCCCCCCCCCCCCGACACACTGTAAAACTCATAATTCCTTTTTCATTTCTTTCGGAGTGGTGGTGGTGTGGGGGGGGGGGGGTGGAATTCAATTTAGAGGTCTGATTGGCAGGGTAGCCTCTGGGGGTGAGCGGTAGGGGGAGAGATAGAGGGAGGGAGACAGGGAGGTATTGTGTGCTGTCAGGCAGCACAGGCTCACTGTTTGCTTTGGTTTCTAGGGTAACACCAGACTGCAAATAGATAACTTAAACAGATGTGGGAGCGGCGAGCGGAAAACAAGGAAAATTACCAAAGAGAAAAGCCACTGATAAATCTGCCGTTTCTCAAGTTTGGATTTTTTTACTTTCTCCGTCTTTTTTATTCAAGCCTTACTTTCGGGAGTTGGGGACGAAGCCCAGAGAGGGACAGGGTGGGAAGAGATTATAAAATGGGGTAAAGAGTGAGAAAGAAAAAGTGTGTGAAATAAATGTGTGTGAGGGAGGGATATGCTTCATTAGTGCATTGCAAAATCACTCATGAGGATTCCTACATATGCTGTCATCCAGCAATGAGAGCGAATAACATACATGAGCGATTGAGAGAAAGACCCTGAAGACCATTATGGGCCAAGAGGCAAATCCAATGGATGAAATTAACACACTTAATCATGTGGCCTTTATCACATCTGTCAACACACGTGGAAAGATTTTACTGTTTATGTGGCTCAGTGTCTTGCATAAGGGATGGTACTGTTATAGACGTATTTGACAGTGGTGAAGCCACAAGGTGTAGGTACAGGTTTTGAACCCCAATACAAAGTCTTTGAATAGACATTTAGCAGAGGAACAGAATGCTCTGCGTTTGATCTAGTGTGACTTAGGAGAGGTGTTAAATAGATAGAATTTCCTTTAGACTCTTGGACATTTAAAAATAAACAGGCAGGTAGTCCGGGGAGCATCACCTCAACCACTCCATTCAGGAAGCATAGTGAAAAAGAAACAGACTTTTACATTTTCAACCCGTTTCATCAGTGCTTGTGAAAGAATGTACATGTTTTTCAATTGCCTGCAAAAAAGGATTTTGAATAATTTATAGTTGCTGTTTAATTGATTTGTTTCATGCGAGCATTGATTGGAATTATTGACAAGTAGTCAAGGTGAGGAACAGAAACATAAGGAAACACCATGTTTTGATTAAATGGCTTCATTCAGCAAAAAGATTGCGCTTCAAAGACTTTCAGCATTGCATTTATATTACATTTTTGTAATTTAGCAAGCACTCTTATCCAGAGTGAGTTTCAGCAATGAATGCATACATTTGGGCTATGTATGTGTGTGTGTGTGTGTGTGTGTGTGTGGAGGGGAGGTTGCGTGAATTTGTGATCAAGGTTACACTACAAGATTTCCCAACAGAAAGTAAAACCTAACAATTTATTCCCCACATGGTAAAAGTAGTCGGTCCGCGAAGGCTACTTCCACATGTAGGGGGTAGGTCTGGGCTATTGTTTAAATTGGTGTTAGTTTTAGGTTTTGGGTTTTGTCTCCACCGCCACATTGGATTTAGGGTTACAGGAATTACATCTGAGCATAAAACACAAGTACATGAGAGAGTCTTTGTGTGGCGATGGAGACAAATTGATCCTGCTGTAATCATTGTTACAGGTTGTCTACGTCACTAGTGCCAGCACACTAAAAATGGCGTTAAACCCATTTGGGTTGGGGAATTTTTTACGTAATACAATGCAGAATGGAGCTGCATTAGATGGGGGAGAGTGAGGTCACATCTTTCTACGGAACCACATACCTTTATTAGAACAAGGTCAAGGGCAGAGGAAGCTTGCTGGATAGAATGCATTTTTTATTTTATTCCACCTTTATTCATGCAGGGAAATCGTACTCCCTCCTCTATATTTCCACATGGCCCCTTTCTCCTCTCGAATACGTAACCTTGAATACCAAACAATCGCTCGCCTGACCCAGTTGGTTTTTAGGGTCAGTTTAATGTCCCTTAAAACCTTAGCGCCATAAAATCAGTAACCGCCTACAGGGAGGAGCTATATTGTGGGGCAGGGGAAAGTGGGAGGAGACACAATTAGCATTAGCGGGGAGGTAGGAGATAAGGTTCCGACTTGGACAAAATAGTGATTACAAAGCTCAGCCATAATTCTCCTGGTGCAAAGAATACATCCTCACCTTCTTAAGACCGAGGCATGTCTGTGAGAAGGATGGTAATTTTCAGGTCTTTCGCCGTTTTCCAGGACATCGTTGGGGCAGACCCACATAGAGAGAAACGCTGTTAATTGTAATTGAGTTTGGCCTTCCATAAGTGCACTTGGGACTGGATAAAAGGCAGAGAATTTCTGTGCTAGGCCTTGGCCAAATGGTGGTCTTCATGTGGAGAAACGCTGCCAAATCACGTTTCATCCAGGGACTAAGCCTGTTTTAAATTCAGATTTTCTTTCATGGGGCGTGCTTGTGAACAATATCACTAAGAAGGTATTGAGAAGATCTTAAACAGATGGTGATAAGATCCGGTTCATTTTTATTCAGGTTTTCACGACAGATCAGGACCATGGACAGCCACACTGTATAATTACAATAAGTATTAC
Organism: Novumbra hubbsi; assembly: GCA_016801125.1. NCBI lineage: Eukaryota > Metazoa > Chordata > Actinopteri > Esociformes > Umbridae > Novumbra > Novumbra hubbsi. The sequence continues at coordinate 22,702 of JACXGK010007903.1, forward strand.
AGATACCTTGTTTGGACCAAATTTCTTTGTTGTTGTGGTGTTTCATTTGTTTCACTATTTGAACATAAAAATAGGTGATCTGATGATGAGTGGACATTTTGAACACGGAGTTCTTTGTTTTCATTCCAAGCAAATCAACTGGCATCATTTTGTAATAGTGAAAAGTGGATACATGTCCAGGCCGCGCTGTACAGGTGATGTATCGTGACTGTGACGAGCAGTACGTTGTAGGGACTTCACCGGGCATATTTGCTCTCCAGTTTTGTTTTAATTAATTCAACCAACGTGCAACGGCATGACTGTTTTGCTCTTCTCGCCTCTCCCTTGTGGCAATGTGGGCCATGAATTATGACTTCCAGAGCAAAAAAACAATAATCACAGCCCATGGTTTGTATCAGGGCTTTTATCCCAGGCTCAGCATCCCCCGTGATTTTACCCGTATATACTGACACTACTGCTGGGAGGGAGGGCCCAGTGCTGGGAGGTGGAACCAGTCTTTGGGACAGGGTAATTCATACAATACATTATTCAATGTTAGTATGACTGCTGATGCAAATACATTCAATTCAACAAGCATCTTCTATGGGTTATCTGCGACTGTATGAGAGACCATTTTGGAAAAACGCAACGCTTCTCAAACTGCATGCTGTACAGGCCTTCTGCTTTTTTCGTTTGTAGATTTTCTTTCTCACTTTTGATTTTTTTATTTAGCCACTGCTAAAGTCTATTTTTATTTATTTTCATAGCCCAAAAAAGATGCAGTAAAATTCCAAGGGTTGTATAATGTTTTGGAGCCACACATTTCTAAGTGTTGTCATGTTTATCATGTCATTGGTGGCCTCTTCAATATGAGAAACATGTCAACCGGGTATGCGCCCGGGTCGGCCGCCAGGAGGCGTCCGTCGGAGGGGGGGTACTGTTACGCCCTGATGGGTTTCACCTGTTCCCTTGTCTCCGCCCCCCCCCACCAGGTGTTGTCTAGTTCCAATTACCCTCAGTGTATTTAGTCCCTGTGTCCCCAGCTGGCAGTGCCAGATTGTCTTGTCCAGTACAGCGTATCCAGCGTTTCATAGTCCTTGTTTCCTAGCCCCAGCCCAGTACCTTGCTTGTCTCTTGAGTTCCCGTTACCGACATTCGCCTGCCCACCGACCACGTCTCTGCCCATCGTCTGACACACACCCGCTAGCCCCGTTACCGACCTTCGCCTGCCCACGACCACGTCTCTGCCTATCGTCTG
>JACXGK010007904.1:0-10922 GCA_016801125.1 Novumbra hubbsi
CAGGACTCAAACCTTAAAGTAGCATTCGGAATTATCTTAAAAATTCCAGGACTCAAACCTTAAAGTAGCATTCGGAATTATCTTAAAAATTCCAGGACTCAAACCTAAAAGTAGCATTCGGAATTATCTTAAAAATTCCAGGACTCAAACCTAAAAGTAGCATTCGGAATTATCTTAAAAATTCCAGGACTCAAACCTTCTTCCAATAACACCAACTCGCGTAGTGAAGCCTCATCAGCAACATTACTTGCAGCACATCATCTATCAAATGAATGTTCCTCCAGTTCCATTCTGCGGATCTCCAAACAGTGACTATGTTCCGCCTCACGTTCCCTGTTCTGGGCCTGAAACTGAAGCTGTGCAAGTTGAACCTTCAGACGACTTTTCACATGAATGCTGGCCTCCAGAGAAGACTGAGTATCAAAACGTGACAACGTCATCGGAACCTCCTCAACATCCCTTTTAACATCGGGTGTAACCTCTCCACCTCCCCTGCCCTCCAACTGGGTGAAACAGGCGGCTTCCCCACCACAGGAGAACCTGAAACAGACATACTGGGAACTGGTCCAAGAAGCGCAAGCACCTGTCCCTTTACCAAACAATCGACTACAGCTTGCTTAAGCGTGGCTTTAATAACGTTCCATGGAATGGAGAAACAATAATGATCCGCGATTGCATACAAATCAACCTTGCAGCACAAATTACGCTTGTCAAAAGATGGATCCTCAACAAACTGCTGCAACACAGAGCTAGCCATCCAAACTACCCTCACAACAACCACAAGACACAACACCAAAACAGTTCAGCATCCCGGACAAGCCCCCATATATGTTACGCACCTGAACCAAGAAGCTTAGGGGCGGTGCCACCTATCACTGTAAAGGAAAATAAACACCCCTAACCTAGCCTACATTTTAAACAAAACAACTCTTCCCTAATAAATTATCATTTAACTGAAAGAGCTGATATTCATCATTATTATCTTTGTCGAATTAAATTGACTAGTGAGAGGATAAATAAACTAGTGGTTTTGGTTCAAGCAGTTACCCCAATTATGACATAGTTAGCTCTTTCAAAGGATTTTTTAAAAATCTATAGCACTTATCATTACAGAAAAATATCAAAAAGTGCTTCAAAAAGTGAAATATAACTTTTTATAACTAAAATAACTAATTTGGAATCAGTGCGACAGTTCCATGAATCACACTTGAAGATTATCACATAAGTCTCTCCTAACAATCGAATCTGAGATTTTGTGCTTGGGCCCAGAGATGGCGTTTCTAGATCATGTGAATATATAGTTTCTTCTTTCATGGGAGAGATTTTCCTTGCATTTGTGTATGCAGGGAAGTATTTTTTTCAGAAGTGTTCCTGAGCCCATGCAGTGATTTCCACTACAGAATCATTAAAATGTTTAATGCAGCGGCACATGAGGGCCTGAACATCACAGACATCCAATAATGGTTTTCAGCCTTGAGTGACGAAGATTTCTCCAGATTCCTCCAGATTCTCTCAATCTTTTACTGATCTTATGTACTGTAGACTATGACATCCCCAAACTCGTAGAAATGTGCCCACATTCATTGTATGGTGAACCATTCCTCATCTTCACTTCTGAAAGTATGATCCCCTATAGGATGACCTTTTTATACCAATCATGTTACTGATCTGTAGCCAATTAACCTTATTAGTTGTGAGATGTTCCACCATGCTATTTTTTTTCTCACATTACTTTGAGGCTTTTGCTGCCCCAAATTTTATAGTGGGCAAATCAAGTATTCGCATTGACATTAATGTTTGGTAGTCATGTAATCATTAAATACAAAACAGCAGATGTATTTGTTGTGGCTGCAATCAACATTAAGAAATCAATATTGCCTTTGCATTAGTGAAATGGTAAACAAATTATGTAAGGACAAATTACAATACATACTGTACAATATATATATATATATTGCTTGTATATTTATGTTTGAAACCACATATAACATTGATGCACACCAATTGGTCAAAAATATGTAGATAATATAATGTCTCACAGGTCCCAAAACGTCACACATTATGATTAACACACTTCAACAATTTTTCATGAACATGGGTAAAGGTCATGGCTGAGATATATCAATATGATATAAATGTGTTATGTGCACATACTTGCAAGAGCTGTTAGAGATTAACCAATTTCATTGATGATGCATGATAGTAGCCAACAAAACATCTGTAACTATTCACAAAGTTGTGAATATATTTTCATAAAAATCTGCCTCTTACACAAATTAACAAACCGCTAACAGCTTCAATAACAGTTCATATTAAACATGCAATCAAAACCAAAAGAGAAATGTGCAGTGGAGGAAACAATTATTTGATCTCCGGCAGATTTTGTATGTTTGCCCACTGACAAAGAATTGATCAGTCTATAATTTTAATGGTTGGTTTATTTGAACCGTGAGAGACAGAGTAAAAACAAAAATCCAGTTATACATTGATTTGCATTTTACTCAGTGAAATACGTATTTGGTCCCCCATCAATCAGCCAGATTTCTGTCTTTTATACAGGTAACGAGCTGAGATTAGGATCACTCTCTAAAAGGGAATGCTCTTATTCTCAGCTTGTAACCTGTTTAAAAGTCACCTGTCAATCACCTGTCAATCAGATTCTAAACTATCCACTTAGTGATAGATTTGTTTCAAGGCCTTACAAAACGCTTGAAACACATAGTGACATCAGCCGATCAGAAATAAAAATCATGTTCAATGTTCAATACAGATGTATTATCCCGTATTACTGGAAAAACGTTCAAGCCTCAACAGCTTGGTGTGTGTCAATTAAGAAAGTGAAAGTAAAATATGAGGTTCATATTCTGTTGTTCTCGTGTGTTATAGCTTGCTATTCATTAAACTATTCACTAAAATATTTTGGTGGGGGAAAGTCGGTGGTCTAATTCCGATTAATTTTGCAGTATATGAGACACTAATGGAAAAACAATAAACATTATGATGTGGGGGGAAGTAAGAATTATATTCAAATTTGAACAGGGGTTGTATTGCTCAACAGCCTGAGACACTAGACATCACCCCACAGCTCCAGCTATAAGATGTATAGTCCGAGACCAATAGACTGTGGAAGACTTTGTTTTTAAAACAAGACTTTCTACTAACCAGGTAAACTTAAAATAATTGTCACACAGCTATCTTTCAACAAACTGACACATTTAATTCAAAGTTGTTGGTATTGCCATCTCCCATTTCAAAGCGTAAGGCAGTCAGGTCTCCTGGTTTCATTAAATATCACGTCACAGTGTTTTGAAACCTGCCGTACGTGACCAGAAATGTTTCTGAACATTGTTTTAGACTAAGTGAGTGTTAGACATTCCTAGTACCCAGTAGAGATTGAGACCCATGCTTAAATTGTTACTTGCAAATCATAACATATGCAGTATGGTCACCACTAAGCTAACTTGCCAGAAAATTCTGCAAGTTAATGAAAGTTGTTGATATTTCATCGATTTTTCAAAACCTGAGACAGTCAGGTGTCTGACAATCAAACTACACTTGTCAATATCACGTGACAAAATGTTTCAAAACCTGCCGTCACGTCAGCAGAGGTGTTTCGGAACATCGTTTCGGTGTGTCAGAATGGTGTTGAAATGCTTGGAACAGTATCAAGATTGTGTGTATAGCAGCCCATCACTATTCTAGACATTGTGTATAGCAGCCCATCACTACTCCAGACATTGTGTATAGCAGCCCATCACTACTCCAGACATTGTGTATAGCAGCCCATCACTACTCCAGACATTGTTTATAGCAGCCCATTACTACTCCAGACATTGTTTATAGCAGCCCATCACTATTCCAGACATTGTTTATAGCAGCCCGACACGACTTAAAACATTGTTTAGTCGCGGTGTGTGTCAAAACAACTGGAACACGCTCACTACTTTTCAACATTATTTTTTTTCACATCCTGTGAAAACCTCCTTCCCTCCGCCAGGGCATTAAATATGGGTCGTGGATAGATATTCCAGCATGACAATGAACCAAAACACACGGCCAAGGCAAAAAATTAGTGGGTCCAGAAGAATCACATTAAGGTCCTGGAGTGGCCTAGCCAGTCTCCAGACCATAATCCCATAGAAAATCTGTGGAAGGAGGTGAAGGTTTGAGTTGCCAAACTCCCTCCTGAGATGTGTGCGAACCTCGTGGCCAACTTTACGAAACGTCTGACTTCTGTGATTGCCAACAAGGGTTTTGCGAGGGTTCAAATACTTATTTCACCTGTGTAAAATGCAAATCAATTTATAACTTATTTGAAATGCGTTTTTCTGAAATTCTTTTGTGGGTATTCTGTCTCTCACTGTTTAAATAAACCTACTTTTAAAATTATGATAATTTCTTTGTCAATGGGTAAACATACAAAATAAGCAGGGGATCAAGTAATTGTTTCCTTCACCAGACATACTTACCTACAACATATCACCTTTCAAAATGTTACATTGCCAAATGGTTTAACAAAAATAACCTCTTAGACGACACGTTTGAAAATGATAAAACATCCAATGTCCATCTCCTTGTTCAACCTAATTTATTTTCAGAATCCCATGTCCTCATCACCTTGGAGTCATTTCAACCCCATCTTCCATACATTTAGTCATAGTGAAATTCCTGCACAGTTGACTAATAGCTTTTGAATCTTTACCATTAAAAATAATGCAGTTTCCCTCATCTATCCCCAACCAAAACTCATGCTGTGACTGAACTACTGGTCTAGGAAGATTGAGGAGAGTAAAGACCCACACACACAGACAACCCTATCCCAGATTTGGGTGAAATCCTCTAATTCCCTTTGTCCAAGCATCAGGTCTGGGCTGAGATGGAGTAGCTTAGCTGCCTTAGTGGTGGCATTCCAAACAGACTTTGCTGTAACCCCCATCAACGGCTGCATTCCAAACTAAGGCTTTAGGTTGTTTACTACTTTAATACCACCCACATCAGGCCTCCAGAATTACGTTATTGACACATTTTGTTGGATTGGATAGAATATATGGACATTTTAATAAACAGAACTGAGTAATCGCTCACTTCAATGTAGACTCATCATATTTTGTCTTTTCCATACATTTTATCCAATACAGTAGATGGAATCTAGCTTCGTGACGGCAGGTTAGGAAAGGACCTTTACAGTTGCTAATGTGTCTACACACCCTTGTGGGTAAACTAGACCACGGCCTCTGCACTAAAACCTTTCCCAACAGTGTTGAAAGAGTAATGCTTTATCACAAATAAAAGCATCACATCTGCAATGCAAGACTTGCTTGAAGCACTATAGTTATGGTATATTTTGCTTCTCAGGAGTTGCTGACATGAAGCAGTTTTATCTCTGCTTCTAAAGAATAAATGTCAGGACCAAAGGGAAGCAGCAATTATGGGAATGCATTTTCATCCCAAAAATGTAATACATTTTACTGGTTGTTAGGAAATTAAAAGCAGTCAAACCAATCCAACATGTTTCTGTAAAAAGTTTGCAAATGTTACACTCTTTCCTTGTAGAAGGACAGTAAACAACTTTCTTACACAGTTGTGCACATCAACAACACAAACCAAACGAGGAACTGGAGTGGAAAATGAAAAGTTGCTTAGCTAGTGGCATACAAATTCCACTTCTGCAGCTTAAGTGCTGGACCTCGGTTAAACCTATGGCTTAACCAAGAATTGTTGCACAAAATAATTTCTGCTGAAAATAAGTTGGATACGATCCTACACACATATTGGATTACAGGTTTGCTAGCTTGTTATCTAATTATTAACTTTGATAATACGGTTTTCTACACTGCTTGATAAAATTAAGGGAACACAAAATCATAACAGTATAACACCAAGTCAATTATACTTGAGGGATATCAATCTGTCCACTTAGGAAGCATAAGCATTTGTGAATCAATGTCAACCCCCAAAAGGTTTTTTTTCAGGTGTTGGCCACAGACAATACTTTTATATTTCTACATCTTTAGGCTGTCCAACTGTTCAATTTAAACTTTTGTCATATTCCTTTGTGAACCTCTCCTTTCAGCTCAGATTTGAACATAGAGATTTACTTTTAGCCCAACACGCCTGCTTAACCTCTCTTAAGACAACTACAATACACTTGAAAACATACACCCTGACAATTTATGGAGGCCTCCGCATTAAAAGCACAGCTGGTCCAGATATCTGCGCTCTGGCTCTCAGTGTACTGCGTGACCTGTCTAGGTTCATCCAAATGCTCCATCCTTCCCAGTTCCCTGGGCTTGTAGATCATTGGTATATTTATTAGCAGTTTCAAATATTAAATCAACTTCTGTGAGCATTCTTCTCTTTATTCTGTCTTAAGGCTTCTGCTCAGTTTCACATACTCTCATCCCGTTCCTTGCCCAGAACTTTGATCCCATCCTCTTCACCAAATATGTACTGTCTTTCTTGGGTGTTAGAATATAATTGCAGAGTCCATTGTAACAGTTAACATTTGCTTAATTAGCAAGGAGCAAATAAAAACCATTACTGATTAGCATGCCTACCTGGCCTTTTCTAAACAAGCCCTTTATAAATGCTCCAAGGTTAGACCTCCATCACAGACACTTTACATACGTATTAGCCTCTGTCAACACTGATCACACCTGTCTAATTACCACGGGCCTCTTTTCTAGTATGCAGGTCCCAGCCATGTCAGTTGTCTCTTGAGCCGGCTGAGCAACTGACATGACCACTGTGTGCAACCAATAACAGTTCCAATCTGTCTCGGCCTGGTAAACGGATGGCTATCGTTGGGCCACCGCATCGAATTAGTAGCTACAATTGTTTTGGAGGAAACCAAAATGCTTTTACCCCAGCTGGGGGCACTCCTGACAATGCTGCCCAGCTCGAATCTCTCATTTCAGACTACACAACAGATCAGAGGAATGAGGGGGGGAGAGTGTGTGAGTACAATCATTAAAAAACCCTCTCCAGTGCGGTTACAAAAAACGAACCACATAGCACACTTTAGGATCCCTGACTCTACAGGGATAGTTGCACAGGCCCATAATATATCCTCAGTTACTTATACTAGCAGGGCCTCAAAAAATAGCCAGCAAGCCAAAGGCGAAAGAAAATCGCAACTACTTCACTTGTTCGCACACGTGACCAAATCTTTGGTTTACCATCCAACACGGCAGTAGTCGACCCAACGACCATCCAGCAGTACCAGTGCACCAACCGACCCTTTCACCCATGCCCTACATAACCCGGAAGGCTAGGGGGGCCAGCATCTTATATGTGATGGAACGTTATAACAAGAGTATCCCATAGCTAACTTCACGCCTTTCTCGATCCAAGGGGCCTTTCCAGGGGACTTAATTCAACTTAGAGAAGGATCGACCTTTGACTTCTGTTTGTGATACACTAGCCTAACCACTGGTCTGGCAACCTAAACCACAGCCCTCATTCCCTCAGCACCGGTGACACTCCTACCTCACCACCGGTGACACTCCTACCTCACCACCGGTGACACTCCTACCTCACCACCGGTGACACTCCTACCTCACCACCGGTGACACTCCTACCTCACCACCGGTGACACTCCTCCCTCACCACCGGTGACACTCCTCCCTCACCACCGGTGACACTCCTCTATCACCACCGGTGACACTCCTTCATCCCCACTGGTGACACTCCTCCATCACCACCGGTGACAGTTCTCCATCTATCTCCGCTCCCACTCAACCTTACTCTGCCACTCCTACAGCACTTCATTGATCACAAGCTTCCCCGTTAGTGCTTGTGCCTTAGCGACCCCCGGGTTTCACATCAGCAGCTGGTCTAATTATGCCCATGACCTAGACTGACCGCTACAATCTCAAGCCTGTCCCAGCTCCTACCTAACTAGCTTCCTCATGCTGGAAGGTCCTACATTGTCCCGTTTATCAGCCATTCATCAACCCCTGCGGAATTCTTTTAACGAGTGGATCTAACGTGAGGAAACTCCCATGACTCATGCCCATCTCAGTACAGATTGATTGCTAACCCGCTGTGGCCTTACTAATGTCATTAATATCATCAGTAGGAACTTGGCTACCACTGAGTGAGCAAAGTTGGTTTTGCTGGCCAAACACAGGCTGGTCATTTCAGAAAATTCTGCAAATGCGTGTTAGTTAATAGCTATGATGGCTTCCAAATGTGCTCCACCAAGTATTAATCATAGGGAATTAAGACACAAGCGATCAGAACAGAAATGTGTTATTCATTTGTCAAGTCTTTATTAGTAAAGTAAAGACATTGCCAGGGTGTGTAAACTCACTAGCCACAATATTTTCATATTCACTGGCTTGATCAAATGTAGCGATTTTTCACCTTATTGGTACAGTATTTTAAACCAGCATGATTTCAGTTACATCCCAAATAAATATTGGGAATGAAGTTGGACGTGTCTGTGAGTGTAAGCATGTGTGTGTGTGTTGTGTGACAGAGATGGATGGGGTTTCTGGTTTAAAACCTAAAGGTAAATGTCACACCTGTCTGTCACGTCACACATGCTCTCCCTGACTTGCCAGTCCTGACAGCCTGGCATTTACACAACTCACACACACACCCACACACAACTAATACATAGTCACACCGAATAAACCATTGAACATTTTGCGACACTGTACTATGCTTTATTCCAAATATCTGTGTGACAAAGTATGTCACCTACAAAATTTACTTATTACACTCCTTCACAAAAACGTAATATTTGTGGAAGAATTGAAATGTCATGGATCTATGTCCCATAGAGGGGCTTTACTCATAGTGGTCTACCTCATTGACTAGAAAGCCAACAAATATATTTAAAGGTCTCTGAAGGAGCAGCAGTAAGGTTGGGAATTCTCTTACCTTCTTGACCACCTCCCAAGATAATTGACATTGAGTTTGAGCACCCTAGGGGAATTTTGCAGAAGCATAGATTTAGAAGGAAGCATTTACATTTGCATTTACATATTTACATTTCCCCACCATAAGAAAACAGCTTTGTCGTTAGGGGATAAGAGTCCATGCCTGTTTGGACAATCTGTTGATTCTAGCTCAGTCAGCAGTGCTGGCGATTATTCACATGACCCAGTAGGTGAACATCTTTGTATATCTCAGTCTGGCTGTGAATTGGGAGAAGAGAGCGCCGGAGGACCTCCTTAAAGAAAATTTAACCATCTCTCTGCTGATATCCTCCAACCTGTCTCAACCTGAGCCAGTTTGGGGAGGCCTTTTCTGCGTCAACCTCCATAATTTTTTGGGTCAGTCAAGTATTATTAAGAACTGAAATTAGAAGAAAAAAATAGAAAGTTAAATAATATACACTGCATTATGAATACGCAGCATTCAAATTCTTGACCCGTCGCTGTGTAGGATAGTTGGGTTGGTAATAGTGATGAAGTGCAATCACACAACTGGGGAATGCAGTCTAAATGTACCCGTTGACTAGTCAATACGCAGGGAAAGATATTTGTACACTGCTCAAACAAAATTGGTAAACACGTAATCTTTCACAGTATAACACTTTTTTACATTTCAGGGATATCAATCTGTCCAGTAAAGAAGCATAAACAATTGTTACCTGTTTTGGTGCAAATGTAACTGACAACAAGTTCACTGGAGAAGCAACAGCAAGACAACCCGCAAAAGGGAATGGTTTTGCAGTTGGTGGCCACAGACAATTGCTCTCTCTCTTTATCTTTCCTGACTGATTCAAGTTTTGCGTAGCGTTGTTGTCATTACTAGTAGCATGAGGTGGAACCTGCACCTGTTTGCTGTGTCTCCCAGTACAGTCTCAGGAGCAGATAGTTGATATCAGTTGTTTGGTTGTTCTTACCGATGCCCTGATCCAGCTCTAAGAGGAGGTCCCCCAGGACACCTTCCGCCACCAGGATCATGCCCAGACGTTGGCAGCAGTGCCTACAGGCATCTGGGAGCCAGAAAAACGACTGAATCACATTGAGTTGCCGTGCTGAAATTCACTCAACTTGGAACAGCCTGTGATTTTGATTTTTGGTGTTTGAATCTGGTTCTCAATCAGTTGGTGATTTTTGTTTCCATTGACAGTTGTTACGTCATTTTGTTTGTAATGAATTACACAATGTAGATTAAAGATTTTTATTAAAAAGATATTAGGCTATTGAAAGGCAGAATTTCCTGACACAGATGATGTTGTATGCTTGCGTCAGTTTCTGTATTGGATAGACGCACCATGCAATTTCTGTAAAATAGTGTCCCTGACCTGTCACAATTACCTTTTATTAGTCTAACAAGTCAAATAATATGATACGTGGCTTAACCTATCAGCTATCCTAGATGTGCTGGCATCACGCACGCACAGATAATAATGTATAATTATATAAAATAGTTGTAAATCCCATTTATTTCAGTGATTTAAGCTGTTTTGCTCCAAGGCCTCCGCGTCAGCTTTGTTCAAATCCGTCCTTCACATGAGTTTTGCCCCCCTGTCATAAGCCATGGGTGATTAGCTGTGGCGTGGTATGGGGTGTTGATGAGGGGAATGATGGGTTGGGGGTGTAAGAGGTTGTGATATCTTGAAAATGGGCCTGTCATGATCTAGTTATGCCATTGTGACCCCCTCTGACGTCACCCCCCTGAGAAATGTCAGTCTTCTCTCTTTTCTGAAACCTCTTCATGCTCTCTGTCCTGCATTTTGTGGTTTAACATCCCTTCGAGCGTAGACCGATGTCACTTTGCGTAGAGACGATAGAAGGCAGTAGGCTGCCATGTCATGTCCTTGGTGTTCATCCTGTGGCTAACTACATGAATTATGAACTCATCTTCTTGTACACACCATGGGAGCTGTCATCCTTTAAACACCCTGCATAAGGATTTTATTAGATTTCAAATAAAAATAATTGTATTATTCCATCTCTTTG
>JACXGK010007904.1:11022-24012 GCA_016801125.1 Novumbra hubbsi
GGGGGGGGGGGGGGGGGGACTATGTTCATTAGTACTAGTATATTAAATAGCTAATCTGTGCTGAAATGTCCCTTTAACCTACCTGTTTTTTTAAAAAGGTTATGTTTAATGTCAACTGTCATGTGTTCTCTTCCCTTCACCTTGAACAAGTAGTAAACTTTTTCTTCATGTTAGCATAGTGTTCTTCAAACAGGCTCCGCCCACTGCATCAGCCTCAACCCAAAGCAGAAGGCACGGAGAATCCAGATGATTCTCGAGGCATCTGATGGGGACAGTCTCGCCCCTCCACAGCTGCCCAAAGAAGAAGAAGAGAAAGCACCAAGAAAGTTAGATCCCAATGCTGGTTTATCCCAATGACGCAGGGGCTGGGAAGTGATTGAAGACTGCCAGGGGAGGGGAGGGGCTATGTACATAACATCAAATTTAAGATGACACTCTGTACTGTAAAACCCATCAACATTGTATAATATCAAATCCGAAGTGCTGGAGCTCCGAGCCAAACAACAACTTGCGTGACTGTTTAAATACTTATGGGCCACTGCAATGTTTTTCCATGGACACTCCACTTCTAGTTGAAGCTTGCATACACGACATGAGTGTTGGGCTTATCCAATGAACAGCTAGGGGAACTGCTGTCCCTGGCTTCAGGCCATGCTAAAACAACCGGACAACTGTATTACTGCTTCATAGAACTTGGTCATTGTGATATAATTGTTGAGTTTGCAATAAAGAAGTTTGCTGTTGCGAAAGTTGCATTTTAAAGCAAAGAGGAATTGTTTATGTGAAAGTAAGACCATCTGGTTTGAGCATACACAACAAAACACATTTTTTGCTAGTTATTTAAAACCAACCTGCATATAATGGTGTAGGATTTTAGCTGATTTTCTTCTCTTTAGTAGTATGGAGTGGCTGACAATCTTGACTGGAGGAAATAGGTAATTTATATTAGCAAATTCAACTCTATTTGGCATCTCAGTAGTTTCATTAACTAAAAAACTATTAATATACTCGGTAAGGCCATTCCCACTGAATGATATGGTCACTTGCACTTTGTCAAACTTTGAACAGTTGTGCCAGACTTATGGACGTATGGATGTAATAAATTGCCTAGTGCTCAGTGTAAGTCCAAAATGTATTCTGGTGCCCAATACCACTTGTAGCAAAGAACTAACAATGCCAAACACACAAGTACATCCAATGCCATCATCTAAATGCATCTTATATTGCTTGTCAGTACAACTAAGTATCTTTTAGCAGCCGTACAGATGTCCCTGTGCATATAGATTTCGCTTGACAGAATCAGCCTGCTTGGTGGTTGCAAAATGTTTTATACATGACTTGAAAACCTGCAACCTGCCGGGGGAGCTATGCTGCCACCATCAAACATAGCTGTTTGTATCCCCTTAAAAAGTTTCTGATTTTGAGGTGTGTGTATTGAATCTTTAAATCATAACTGAATTTAAATGTATGAATGTCAAGTTTAGTCCACACAAGAAGAGCTAACATCTTGCTCCCGACTTTTCATCTGTGATTACATTGTACTAAATATACCATGGGTTCACAAAATGGGACATCTGAGCTTCCTGTAGGGGCCTTGGGCCTTACCTAAGTTGAAGAATCTTATAAAATATAGAAAAGGTGACACAATGATTCCCTACACTATTCAATGCCTCTTATCTCACTCAGAACAATTGAATGAAGTGAGTGTTAGCAACCAGGAAATGACTGAGGGATTTTGATGGCCCATGTCTGGGATGAAACATGTTTTAAATGTAAATAGGTAGCCCCACTGTAACAGGTTGGAAACCCCTGAAATAGCCAACCAACTCTGAAAGAAAATATTTTCTGATATCAAGAATGCTCAGTGGCTAAACAAACAGCACCCCCTGTTCACATTAAATCAACTGGGAGTTTTGTACATTCAAAACATGGTAATTAAGTAATTACATACAGCTATTAGGAATGTGGATCTTGTTAGCATTTTTACTTTGTTGTTTTTCTGATTTTTATTTTATTTCTGAAGGACTCGCCCTTTGGCTAAAATAGATAATAAAATCAATCAAAGAAAGGAATTCCTCCACACTCCTTTGTGTCTAAAGACAATTTCCTTTCCTTGATACCAATGTCAATAGAAAGTGAACCAGTTAATAAATAAATAGAGAAACAACAACAAAAACAATATTGTTATTTATTTCTTTTTTTTTTTTGCCTGCGAATGCCTACTAAGAATAGCAGGCAGTTGGAGGTTATATGGCTCCATAGAAAACAAATCGAAGGCATTTATCATGCAACAATGCTGATGCAATTTCAGCAGCATATTGCTTTTCTTAATGACTTCCAGTCTTCCCAGCCTCTCCATTTCCCCCATGACTCCAAGCTGCCGATGTACTTTCCTTTCCTCCATGTATACAGTAGCTCTGTGTGTGTGTATGCTTCTATGTGTTTTTATTGCTATTGCAGTGTTCAAATTGAAAAGCATACATTAAAATGAGAGGGTCTTTATATAGCTACTGTATGTACCTGATTAATGAGCATGCAGATCATGTACTTAATTTACAGAACTAGGATGCAAGGATAGTATAAAATTATTAATGTTCTCAGAGTATTGCTGCTCTCAGAATAACACACTTTCAGTCAGTTTCTTTTAAAGTTGGCACAAAAGCCTGTCAGAACAATTTGATAACTTCAAGGACCTACCAGAGTTCACAGTCCATTTGGCTTTTTAAAGACATGTACACTAAACAATTGATCATCTATTATGTGTAAGAAGCACACCAAGGTTGGCAGTCTTGCAACACTCTCGAGATTTTCCCAATCCGTGTTTTTCAAATGTTGATTTCCCAAATCCGCCGTTGGCCATGAACACAAAGCCATCTCAGAATGTATAATTAATGTGATTTGGTTATCTGCTCCATTTTAGCACATTGAGCCAAAGATGCCGGTAAGACACATTCACTGGGGCTATAAACCCATGTAAGATGGTTCAATGTTTACAACCTGGTAGACCAAAATCAACATTTTGTTTGTGGCACAGTTTACTGTTCTCTGTCTAAATTAACAATATATTAATAGAATGTTCTGTAATGTTCCAACTTCCTGAAATTGTCTCTTTGGTGGGGTTTGAGTCTTGATGCCATCAGAAAAGTCATCCAGCATCTTTGGAAAAGATGATTTGTGAAAAGTCAAGTTTGATAACTATACAAAATAATATATGAGTTGTGTTCCTCTACTCAGAACATGCCATGTACCAATAGCTGGGTACCAGTTAATTTACTGTATACCTCGCTATAGCATCGTATCCAGTTAGCTGTTACATAAATACATCTATTTATACACCTATTCAGGCATTTGAAAGTCTGTCAGGTGTTAAATATGTCTGAGAAACATTTCCCTAATCAGAGTGAGAGGCTCTGCTGCTTTTGGAACTGTCACGTCCTGGGACGGCAGGCTTGCTAGTTAGAGCACGAACACCGGTTGGTGATTATGACCCTCACCTGTGTCCTCATCACTGTCCCCATTTAAGTTTCATTCATGTCTGTCTTTGTTTGGTTCCGCCCAACTGTACCGTGGTTCCGTCTTGTGATTTACTACTGATTTTGTCATCTCTTCATTCTCTTTTTTACTAAACGTGCTCCGTTCTTTCTGCACGTGGGTCCTTCCTCGATGCTTTAACGTTACAGAAACATGCTCTGTACTTCAGGAGCATGTACTTTATTGCAAGCAAATGCCAACGCATGTCGAAAATAACAACTTTGCTATAGCATTGTATATAAATGTAGATAGAGCATTATAACATCGGCCCCGATGGTTCTCACAGTATCCACTATAAGGAAAAAACCTTGAGTTCATCACCTCATTTCCCGGTTTCTCATTCTGTCCTTCTCTCTATCCTCAATCGCTCTGTTCTCCTCCTCCTCAGACTCTCTCCTCCCACTCTTTCTTCTACTCTATGTATTTGCTGGTCGATAGAAATGTCTATGAAAATGGAAAATGCATATATGATGGATGAGCATTTAAGAGGGACCCAGTCACTGATAACTCCACTCTTATCTCGCTAAAACACATTTTATTCATATTCCTCGCCGAAGTGTCAATATTCCATGTGTATGTGTGGTTACGTGAAAGTCCATCTTACCCTGTTACACAGTTACGCTCTGAACTCGCCCCACACATTCTGGCACAGGTCTAGGAGTGTGCCCGCCCTGTATTGGATGTCCAATCATGTCTTGGGTCTCTGATATCACCCGTCCGTGTATGTTACTGGCCCATATACTCTGCAAGGAAACCCACTGCCACTGAAGGAGGAGCACACGTCTCCACGGGCACCAGCAAGAGCATACTGGCGTGCCAAGATAACACGCGCTGCCCAGGGCCAACGTCAAAACACCACACCACCTAGGGGGGTCTGCCCCATTCTTCCAAAATGCACTACCTGGTGAATACAAAGTTACCGAGTGCCTCAGACACTGTCGAATTGGTCAAACGTACGCTTAAGCAATTTAGCAGAATGGAATCCGACCCGCAACCATGCACTATGTTGAGCCATTTCAAACGTTGTAAGACAGACTAACAAAAACCTAGGGCCCCCAAACCAGGCAACGCAGAGGCAGTATTTTTGGGGAACACACAGCTTTTCCTGTCCCTTCCCTTATGTGGAATGTCTGTCATGCCGAAGAACATTCTTGTTCAGCGAATTAGCACTAGCGCGTGCTGGCAAACACACTTACACATTCTCACACGCACCAAGTGTGTGTGTTTTGGTGGGCAACAGGGCACCTATTCTGTACACCCACCCTGTTATAGATAATTAAGCCTCTTTCTCCCTCACTGACTCACTCTTCCTTGTCTGGCCTTCTTCCTTCTGTCTTCTCTGCTCTTTTTCTTGTCTCTTCCCATCCCTCATTCTCTCTCACTCTCTCCCCCCATTTTTCTAAGCACTGAGCGACTTGACCAGAAAAAGAGAGAAAACTCAGCCGGGAATTTCAATGACATGTTTCATTATTCAACTCAAGCATATTTTCTGCATTCAATCGTTCATTAGGCCTTCCAGATTCTGGAATGCATCTGATTGGAAAACTAATGTTGGTGTTTAGCACAGCAGCGTTCCCATTCCCCAGACCCCACAGGCTCTCACTCCCTCCCCTGATTGCAGTTGGACGGGGCCCTGGTGTCACGGGGGGGAATGATGTCGGGGCGCTCGAGAGGCCCTATCGCTACCGCAGTACGCAGGCAGGCGAAACACTGCCAAACACTCCAAGGCCTGTTTACCCTGGCTCATCCACTTGTAGATACCAGCCAATACGGTCTCACACACTTAAATGAGGGTGCGTGAATATGTCAGCAGACACACACAAAAATCGCTAAAAGGAAATGATAAATCACCAAAAGTACACATTATGCAGGAACACAATCAACATAGAAACACGTGAACTACCACAATTGCACCTGTTCTTTCCAAACAATTTATGTACTTTAAAAAGTGCTTTTTTAGCGTCTTAATATTAGCTAAGTTATACAAATGAAAATAAGAATTTTCTGATAAAACAGGACACTGTTCAACTGTAGGCTGAAACCTATTCTGTACAACTACACACAGCATTTCCAACAATGTATCAACAGTGATGTATACTACTAAACTAAGATAGACAGTTGCAGACAAAACTGTCATTTACAATGGAATGCTGTGGAATGTAGTGCACTCCGTTACTCCATAACATTATCTACATTTGAAGTTGATGTGTTGTGATCTATTTTGGTGTCTGCTGTTGTGTGTGGGTACACGCGTGTGCACCTGTTTGTCTGTTCACACCCGTGTCGGCTCCTCTTATTCACTTCTGTGGCATATAGAGGGAAGGACACATCCATATTTAATACAGAACTATCTATAATTCACATTCCAACCCTCTGCCTCTCACTAGTCAGACTGTTAATAGGAAGGGACATTCTCTCGGTCTCCCATGTCAATGCAGGCAGGCGAAAGGAGAGAAAACAGAGATTGTTCATGCTCTACATTGTGATGCATTCTAGTTATGCTTTCCATCATAGCGGCTCCCATTTTTGCTGTTAAGTTACTGTACTTGTCTGAACAGACCCAGTGGTCTTGATGAGTTGTTACGTTGCATGACTTTATTTCCTTTCCTTGCTTTTCAGACACACCAAAGCTCATACGCAGCATTAAGAAACCATTATAGCTTACCTTATGTAAGCGATGAATACATTAGTCCACTTATGAAATATTAAATAGAGCCATGATTGAAAGAGTTCCTTAGGTGTGGGAATCAAGGCTTGCCTGGCTACTCAAAGGCTACTTTGGCCACGTTTGCACAAGGATGTTAGATTTCTTCTCCGCATTGAGTCTGCGTCCCCTGTCCTCAAAACCCACCAAGCTGTCTGGTTGGTTCGAGTCATCAATGGGTTGGGCAGGAGCAAAATAAATATATTGACATCATTTGAAAAACTATAATGGAATGTCCCAGATTGTAATATGAAGCGAACGGTAGTGCAGTGTAACATTTCCACTTGAGTCATCAGGCAAGTGTTTCTCTCCATTTCCCCTTCTCTCTTCTACCGGTCTCTTCTCCCCTCCTTCCCCTATCCTCCCACCCCTTTGCTGGGTTATAGTCAGTAATTACAGTGAAACGAGGGACATTCTCCTCAGGTTTTAAACAGCCTATACACAAGGTGATAAACTCTACCCAAGGCCCCAGCAATAAATCATGTACTTAACCACTTTCTTCCACATCTCTGCCTCTTGCTCTCTATCCTTCCTCTGTCACTCTATCCCAAATTGATTTCCCTTTCTCTCGCTCATATCTGTTTCATCTCCCTATTCATTATCTCCCCCCCTTCTCAGTCTCTCCAACCCACCCCCCACCATCTACCTCCATCTACCTGTATCTCCCCCCCATTCTTTATCTCTTTTTCCCGCCATCTCTCTGGGCTGTTGACAGTAAGCCACGGAAATGGGTGCAGTCACAACATATGGCTGATAGAATACACTGACCCCTGAACCCCCCTACAACCCTCCAACCTCTCCATCTCACTGCCTTGCTGCTCCTCATCTGCTCCCTACGATTGAGACGTGTGTCTGTGAGGTGGATAGTAACAAATGGACACATGCAATTCAATGCTGCCAAAGCTCTGGATGTTGCCTTAAGCACACAGAAGCTCATGGCATCGATATGGACGATCTCCTCAGAGTTCACACTTAAATTGGTATACTACAGTATATTGTATTATCCTTTCAGCAGACTTTCCAGCAGACTTTTATATCTCTGATGCCTCCTCAACATAGGTTTTGAGCTCTTTATATGCTGCATTCTGCTTTTTTTATATACTGCATTCTGCTTTTTCTGCTTTCCCTCTGAAACGACTGCATTCATCATAAAGATGCAGAGACACTGTTAGAGAGCAATGCTATATAGCTAATAAGACAAAATGTCAATGTACTGAAAATGGACATTGCAATAACAATACAACACTAAACTGCGTATTACTCCGGAAGCAAAACAACAATTTCATTGCCAATCACGTTATATTCGTATCTGTAATTGTATCTGTTTGATCACAATTTACATGTCTCACAATTCACAATCATATTTGTTCATGATCAGAAAACCTGAGTGTTAGCCGCAGGGTCTCACACGTTGGCAGTTTGACAGCACAATACATTTAATCGTAAGTAAAAACACAACATAGATTGCAGATTGTATCTGTTACATTTATATTGTATTTTTGGATCCATTATTTAATATTTGAGAAAAAGTATTTCACTGTATGTATGGGAATATTTTGGGGGAATGTTATACATGTTATGCTGGCTAGATCGGTGAACATTTATTATTAATGACACTGAAATTCAGGAAGTTAAAAACACCTGGCATCTGTCTACGTTTGCCAGCACATGTATGCATGACATCAGGCATTATGATCACAGTAAACATCTGTACCTCTTTTTTCATCGAGGGAATCAAACTCTCCACTCTTATTGATAATTACAGATATGTTCTGGCCTATGGATTACATAAAATGCATCATGTTTATCCAGTCATAGGGCCTCAAAATGTTACTCTCCCTTCACGCAATAACACACAGTGAAATGTGAAGAAAAGATCCATATATGCAATTAAATACAAAATATGTTAACGTAAATAATGCATGGCTGGCTGCTGGCACCAACATTCATTGCAGACAAATATTAACATGTCTGCTGACATTGTGTCACTTGAGCAAAACTAGTTCCAGACACTGATGGCTCAACATACATACAATCAAATTTATATATCTACATATGGGCCATTGTTTTTCACTGATTGCTTTGTTCATATGCCCGGGCAAGAACAAATGATGACAATGGCAAACAAGCATGGACTGGGCTTACAATATAACAATAAGACTTTAGCACTAGAATTACAACAAAGAGACTAGGCAACCAACTAGCGAGCTGCAAAAGGTGTGCTCCTTGTTCTAACCCAACAAGCAGGCTTAGAAGATATCCCACCTGAACTGATCCAAAGGCTTTTGAGCACATCTCATGAGCCTGGAACACCTTCCATTCGAAGTTGGTCTTTAGGGAGAGTATTTACCACACAAAGTGTTTCTGCCAACATTTCCTTTTTACGAATAACCGTTCTGTGACTCCAAGTGTAAGTAGTAAGGTGACTCTGGCTGGCTATGTGTGCCTGCAAAAAGCCCCCCATTAAATGCAACTGAGTCAATTTACAGCTACTCAATTAGCAAATCAAATATCTGAGCTAGAAAACAAATGGCATCAAAGAGAAAAAAAGCTACCCTTTTCTGGTAGATGTACGTCTCGCTGGACGAAGACATTAAACCAATAAGCAAACACCATCTCATTATTGGAAACATGTTGGACCATTGTATTAGGGCACAGCTCGAATGATCTTCTTAAATCAGTCTAGGAAAATGTTAACATGGTTACCCGGCAGTTGAATGAACCAGAACTGTAGTAAAAATACGACTGTGATTACTCACAACGCTAATTCAACACTCAGGCTCAAAAGACCTTGTCCTGAGCCCTCCTGGTTGTGTTGCAGATCAATATGATACCTGATGATTCCAGCTTCCAATCTGCTGACCCCCCTCCCAACCCAGATCAAGATGATACCTGACGATTCCAGCTGCCATCCTACTGACCCCTTTACCATCCCACCCTGGACTGTTCCGGTCCTGCCCACCTGGTCATGCTTCTGAACTAGAATAGGCTGTATAGACTCTGGACACCGGCCATATAAATGTATTAACTATTACTTGTATTCTTAAACATCACCAAGCAAAGCCAGAAGAGGTCTGGTCACCCCTCTGAGCCAGGTTCCTTCCTAGTTTTCTTCCTAAAACCAGCACCCATAGGGAGTTTTTCCTAGCCTAACACTGTTGTTGAATGCTCCTTGGGGTTTCAGGCTAGGTGTTTTTATGAAGGCACTTTGTGACAGCAAACAGCTGATGTAAAAATGGCTTTATGAATACATTTCATTGATTGATTTGCCAAAACATAGTTTTACCTATATACCTTACTGTTTAAAAGTTTGGGGTCACAATTGTTTTCATCAGAAATACAGTATAGACATTAGTTTTGTAAATTACTATTGTAGCTCGAAAGTACAGATTTTTCATGGAATATGTACATAGGCGTAGTTAGGCTCATTCTCAGCAATCACAAGTCCTGTGTTCCAAGAACATGTTGTGTTTTTTATTCCAAGTTTATCATGCTAAAACCCAAATTGATCATCAGAAAACCATTTAGCAAATATTTTAGCACAGCTGAAAACGGTGGTACTAACAAAAAAGGCAATACAACTGTTCTTATTAGGCTAGTTGAGTATCAGCAATTGTTGGTTCAATAGCGGATGGCACCCAGATATTATAATAAAGTATAATTTCTACACATGTAGTATGATCAAATTCTGAAAGTGTGCACCTAAACTGCATATTTATTGTAACATTTCAAAAATGCTGAATTATGGAGTCAAAAACAACACAACTAAATATGGCACAGTTAAATGTTTTTGAGACCACTGTATATTTCCTCCCACTCCTAAATCCCTGAGTCGCTTTCAGTCAACATGCATGAACGCCAATTAAGCAGGATGACTGTAAACATGGACACTCCATGCCCTGTTCTACTATTGCTCTTCTTACAAACCTTGTTTCTTTTCATGTTTTTTTTATTGCCTGTTGGAATCAGGGGAAAAAAGTGGAGACATTGTTGTACAGTTATGCATTGAAGCCAGGCTTTTGGCAGGGAGTTGAATATGTGCATGGAGCAAGGTGAACAACAGAGTAACAACAGCCTCATGTATATTAACATACAGTACAATTCACAACCGATAAGCATAAACCTTGCGGCGCTGCAAAAACATTAGAATTATAATAAGAGGGTGAAGGTTCTAAACGCAAAACATGAATTACCTGTTTTAAATGTGTATTTGTATACAGTATAACTGTTGCATAGAAAAAGATACAAAATTTTACACAAATTAAAGTAGACATTACAGGTTCCGCAAATACTCTCAAATCACAGACAGGCGGAGTGTTGGAACTTCATGTAACTTCTGACTAAGTGGTTGTGAGTTATCCCAAGTGAGGTTGTGTCCCAAGCAATCAGCATACTCTCTTTAACTTCATTTGTAGTTTCATGTTCACACATCCCAGGGAATATTCATGTAGGTTTTCTGTAAGGAATACATGCTCTATCAACTGCTTTATCAACCAAGCTGTGTGTGTCTCTTTGTGTTTGTGTCTAAGTGATCCAGGTTTAGGTGTAAATGTGGGAACCCAAAAGGATAATGAAACCTAACAAACTGGTCCTGGCTAGAGAAAATTTGATTTCTGGCTTAGAGGTTCAGTTTAGATTAAAATGTATTATTGCACAGTGATGGGGAAATCGGGATTCATTTTATGTTTTGGCAATAGGGTTAGGACTAGATTTAGGGAAAATATTTGCTGTTTTTAAATGTTTGCCCACTGACAAAGAAATGAACAGTCTATCATTTTAATGGTAGGTCTATTTGAACAGTGAAAGACAGAATAACAACTGAAAAATCCAGAAAAACGCATTTCAAATAAGTTATACATTGATTTGCATTTTACTCAGTGAAATAAGTATTTGACCCCATATCAGTCAGCAAGATTTCTGGCTCCGAGGTCTTTTATACAGATAACAAATTGAGATTAGGAGCACTCTCTTAAAAGAGATATGAATAGAAATGTAACAGGCTGTTTAGTTTTTTTTTAATGAAAACTTGAAATAGTGTTTTTGTGATAAATTTGAAAGGTTTCTAATTAACAGAAAAAAAATGTCATTCTTTGCGGCAGGCTGTCCCCTACAATGTCAAAAAAAACGTAGGCTTCTATCTTTAACCAGTCTGGAAATATGAATAGAAATTAAACGGGTGCGCTTTTCGAAAGGCCTTCAAGGGTTAAAGGAGCCATGTGTAAAAATTGGTCCTATAGTACTAGTAAAAACAAGCATAAATTAAAGATGCAAGTAGCATTTCAGGAGGCCGAGTTAAGCACCAAAAGTAGCTCACTTCTTACTCCAAGAAAAAAAGTGTGCTTTTTTGTAATTTTTGGTGCTAATAGCAGTCCCGATGTCTAAGTGAAGAAGAAAAATCTGATCCAAACCATTTTTCATGCATGGCAATGGAGGAGTGTGAGGATGTGTTTTTGTAGAAAGAAAAGAGATTGCTTCTGTTTGTGTGTGTGCTAGCATGGGAAAAGTATGTAGGGAGGAAGAGGGCGCGTGTGTGGGGGAACATGTGGAGATGGCTGTTTGTGTCTAAATATTATAGTGTGCGGACAGAACATGTGAGAGAATGTGTGTGTCTACCAAGAATGACCCTATTCTGTAAAGCAATGGTGAACAACATTTACGGATCACCATGTTGTTGCGTTCAATTAATGGATTGTGATGAATTTCTTGACATTGGTGAAACCATGAGTTCTATCTGGGCTTACCCCGTCATTTCTATGCCTGAAATCGGTATTACGGGCAATTGTAGTACCTCTGAAATTTCTTATGGAAAAAACTAAGAACATTAGCAGTACATGTTGATATAATGGCTGGCTAAATCTGACTGCTTTCTTAGGTGCTGTGGACAGAATTCTCTGATCTTCTCAAAAAAGGTATTTCTGCCTGGCAAGCCCCAGTCCAGGTAGGGCTTGCACAGGAAGGCCATCTATAGGCGGATCCGAAGCAGCTGAAAATGGTCTGGTTCTGCGTCACAGTATGTTCTGGCCAAAACCATACCAGGTCTCCAGGCATCAAAGCGTTAACAGAAAATAGTCTAGACAGCACATTAAAAATATTGCTTTCTCATACCAACACACCATTTTCATAAAATGAAGAGGTTATACAATGAAAATGATAATGAATAGGGTGGTATTCCTAATACAGATAATTTTGATGGTGAACAAATTACGGCATCTCTGCACACTGTAGGAACTAAAGTTTCCCCCCGGGTTGCAAATCAGAGAATGTCCACGCCGTTCAAGTCTTCCCAAATCATACACCTTTATTACGAATGCGCACCCGGAGATCTGTCTCGCCGGACATGTAGATCTAAAGTCCGTTCACATCGAACCCCTTTAAATAGCCCCCTTTCCCACACAGTCAATGCATACAATTTGCTGCGCGCACACACAATTGCATAGACGTTTCTGCGCGTGCTTTCTGAGTGTCCGTCTCGTGGGCAGCCCCCAGCCCTGGGGTGAACCATCTGGTGACCTCTTCCAAGGGAGATGAGAATGGTGTTGTTGTGTCCGGCGCCAGCAAGTCTGCCGGACCCTTCTGGCCAGTCCCCCTCCTCTCCTTTTCCTGGGTCACTTGATCAGTCCCATGTGTGGTGGTCAGCCTAAAAGTTAATCTATAGGTTTTTAGATAAACAGTGTCCTTTGTCTTATCCTCCTAACTTCCTGACCCCCCTCCCTCTTATGGAATGTCCCAAGTAACCTATTAACCCTCCAACTCCC
>JACXGK010007905.1:0-18705 GCA_016801125.1 Novumbra hubbsi
ACACATGATAGACTGGTATAGAGTATGCCAAGACACATGATAGACTGGTGGAGAACATGCCAAGACACATGATAGACTGGTGGAGAACATGCTATGATAGACTGACATGCTATGATACACATGATAGACTGGTATAGAGTATGCCAAGACACATGATAGACTGGTGGAGAACATGCCAAGACACATGATAGACTGGTGGAGAACATGCCAATACACATGATAGACTGGTGGAGAACATGCCAAGACACATGATAGACTGGTGGAGAGCATGCCAAGACACATGATAGACCGGTGGAGAACATGCCAAGACACATGATAGACTGGTATAGAGCATGCCAAGACACATGATAGACTGGTGGAGAACATGCCAACTGGCTCAAGTCTCAAGTTGCACCAAATGTACTTGTCACTTGATTTGCGATCTGTTTAAAAGAGTTGACATGGTCTTGTAGTCATAAGACTGGTGCGTTGGAATGTAAATATAAAAATCTGAAACTAAGTATATAATAAATAACCTCCCTTCCCGCCTGGTTCTGGTCTGGCAGCTCAAGCGATTAAAGTTGAAAGTCACATTAGTGTAAGTGCATCGGTTCCATTTGGTCCATAGAATTTTGGCAACAAAGATTTGAAAATTGTAGTAGGCAAAAACATTGCTTGCTCCAAAACCTAGAGCACAGCCATCAGAGATGCACTTAGCACAACATCAAACATCTTGTACCACTTTGTGACATTCGAATTCTCACTGAAAGGAAAAACAATATGGAAAATGCTGAATATTTTGACTGTCAAAAATGGTTGTTTGCCCCTCCTAGACCTATTGACTATAAATTTGGTAAAAAACATCATGGCTATACATTTCTATTCATAACTCCGGATTGCCTAAAGATAGAAACCTACGTTTTTTTCCCGTTGTAGAGGACAGTTGTCCGAAAAGAATAACGTGTCGAATGTCTATTTGCGGTAAGGGAAAGCCTTCCAAATCTCGACTACAAAAACACAAAAAAAAAGAAAAAGAAAAAAAACGTGTTGCATTTCGATTTATATCTCCGGAAATATTAAAGATAGAAGCCTACGGTTCTTTATAAGTTGTAGGGGAGAATCTTATGCAACCAATAAAATGTTGTTTATGTATTTCTGCAAAGTAGAAGCCTTCCATATCTGGACTGAAACCTCTTTGACGCAATTCTGCGTCGAAAGGCGCACCTGTTACATTTCTATTTATATCTCCGGAATTATTAATTATGGAAGCCCACGGCTTTCATCATTTTTCATGATGTAGGGGACATTCAGCTGCAAAGAATGACATGTCGTTTGTGTATTTCTGTAAAGTAGAAACCTTCCAAATCTCGACCACAAAAACACTGTTTTTCATGATGGCAAAGAAAAAATGATTCCTTTTTTCAGGAGTTAATCTAATCTGATCTGAATTAAAAATCTGTTTTGATTTTTGGATTAAATGATCCATCACACTGATACAGGGATCCTAAATTGTCCATTTTGGTTGATTTTGTTCAATTTTCGGAAGCAATAATGCAGAATACTTGTATATTATGTTACATGTTCCAAAAATCTTTTTTTTTTGTGGTTCTAAACCCCTGGTGATGTCCATATGTGACATAAAAAGCCTTACCTATTGGAGAATACTTTGGCCTTCTCAATAAAACCAACTACATGTCAACATACGTTTTTTGTATTCTCTTCACATATTGTTACTAATAAACTCATTTAGTCTTCTCAAACAATGTTAACTATTCATCCTTCTTTCAGTTATGGGGTTTCAGAGACCAAAAAGTAATGGACATCATTCTAAAACAAAGGATAACCTCCTGAGAGGTCAAAAGGTCAAGGTTCTGACAGGCGGATTTTGGGTTCCCAAATGACCCTTAGGGCTTCAAGGGTTAAGTCAAATTGTTACTCAATCAAATGTATTTATAAAGCACTTTTTAAATCAGCTGTTGTCACAAAGTACAATTACAGGCCATCCAGCCTGAACCCCAAGGAGCAAGCAAAGTGAACCACAATGGTTAGGAAAAACTCCCTAAATGGGCCACATTTTAGGAATAAACCTAGAGAGGAACCAGGCTCCGCGGGGTGACCAGTCCTCTACTGGTTTTGTCGGAAATTTCAACCTTGTTTTCATGTTAAAATGGCAGCACATGTTGCTCCAAAAACTATATATATTGCTCAGCATTGACAAGGGTGACTTGCATACCTTCACATATTTGCAAGTCACCCTTGTCATTTGGACTAATGCAGCCCCACACCATCACTGATGCTGGGTTTTGAACATGCCAGATGGTCCCTCAGTCCCACTTTTATTGAAACGTGTTGCGGGCATCAAATTCAAAGTGGGCATATATTTTAAGAATCTATAAAATGTATCACTTTCAACAATTGATATGTTGTCTTTGTACTATTGTCTATTGTATATAGGATTTAAATTATTTGCACATCATTACATTCTGTTTTTATTTAACATTTTACACAGCGTTTTACACACATTTTTGGAAACAGGGTTGTATATACACTGGATTCAGGTCTGGGAAATGTGAGGGCCAGTCAATGGCATCAATGCTTTTGTCATCCAGGAACTGCCTACACAGTCAGGCCACATGAGGCCAGTCATTGTTCTGTACCAGGAGGACCCAGTGCTCACTGCACAAGCAGTCAGGATACCGTTGGCTAGGAGGTGGAGGTCTGGCAACCCTCCAAGTATATGGCTCTTATTGTGGTCATTATACTGATGAATTAATTGATCATCCACTGTTCAAGCCTGGTTGGGTTTGTCGGAGTTTGTGGACAGACACTTTGGACAAGTAGGAGGAATATATGGAGTTAATGGCATCATAAATGTGGGAGAGCGGATCCCGTCGTTTCTTATTTGTTACCTCTCTGACCTTCTGTTGAAACCGTTGCTGTATCTGTTCTTTGATCTATAGAAATGTGGCCATTTACGATGCCTCTTCTCCCCTTTGGGGGAAGGTGGGGCAGTTTGCTCATTTGGGTTAATTGCTTAGGACAGGATTATTAAATGTATTTCCAAATGTCTCCAGAGACTCTTCACTCTTACTTATGTGGATGAGAACTTTATTCTCCTTGCAGGTTATTTTCATTAAACTGTTACACGTGCTCCTGAGTTTTTCTTTTTCTTACCTGCTTAATTCTAAAATGTATAGACATTAGAAAATGTCATCCTACTCCCCAGACCATCACTGACCCACCCTCAATCTGGTCATGCTGGTTGATGTTGCAGGCAGAATAACGTTCACCACGATCAACATCTGGCACATCTGCTCAGGGTAAATAGACTACCTGCCCGTTGAATGTTGAGTGGCCTTTAAATGCCAGTGGGTGTTTTAATGTTGACATCCATCTGAGGAGCAAACCTCTTCAAACGGAGGGGGATGTAATTAAGCCACTTAGATATCCGGCACAGCCTAGAGACCACACGCGAGCTGTGGAACAAACACTTCCCTACAAAGTGTATTCATTTGGTTAAGGACCCTGGACTACTAATGGAACAAGGTGCCATTAGTAATAATATATGGACCCACACAAAAACAATGACCTTATAGCTATTAATCTCACCATATATATAGTATGAAGTCAACCTGTTACTGTCAGCACATACAGTACAGGCTTAATCTCTGACCACAGACCTGTTATTGACAGCATATACAGTACAGGTTTCATCTCTGACCACAGTTATGTTACTGTCAACATATACAGTACAGGTTTAAACTCTGACCTCAGACCTGTTATTGTCAGCACATACAGTACAGGCTTAAACTCTGACCTCAGACCTTTTATTGTCAGCACATACGGTACAGGTTTAACCTCTGACCTCAATCCTGTTACTGTCAGCACATACAGTACAGGTTTAAACTCTGACCTCAGACCTGGTAATTTCGGCATTAGTACAACATTTTCAAATGTGCCAGACTAACATACAGATGTTTGTTTAGAGGTTAGATGCATCAATTCTGTGTTTTTTTGTATTTTTTATTCAAATATTTGGAGATACTGGATTTTTTATATCCATATGCTGTAAGCCGTAATCATCAAGATTGAAACAAAAAAGGCTTGAAATGTTTTACATGATGGGTAAAATATCCAGAAAATATGAAGGTGTCATCGTTTTATTTGAATTATGGAAATTATGAACTTTTCCACAATATATTTTTTTAAGATGATCTAAGAAGAGCTCTTCAGAATCAGAATCAGCTTTATTACCAAGTAGGTTTACACATACAAGGAATTTGCTTTGGTGCTATGGTGCATGACAGGAAACACAGTAAGCGGTAGTAGGTAAAAATTAAAATGACACAGTAAATACGACACAGTAAATCTTATCAGCTAATTAACTCAAAACACCTAAGTATGTTGATTTATGCACTAAATACTTGGTCGGGTCTCCAAAATAAAATCAGTGCAGAGTGGCATGGAGGCAATCAGTCTGTGGCACTGCTGAGGTGTTATGGAAGCCCAGGATGCTTTGATAGCGGCCTTCAAAACGTCTGTGTTGTTGGGTCTGTTGTAACATTTTCCACTTGACATAAGTCATAGATACTTTATGGAGTTCAGTTCAGGCAAATTGGCTGGCCAATCAAGCACAATAATACCACGGGCAGCAAGCCAGTTACCAGTCATTTTGGCACTGTGGTTAGGGTTAGGTTTAGGGTTAGGGTTAGGGTTAGGGTTAGGTTTAGTGGAAAAAAGGGTTAGGGTTAGGGTTAGTGGAAAAAAGGAAATCAGCATTTCCATGAAGCTTGTCAGCAGATGGAAGCATGAAGTGTTCTAGAATCCCCTGGTAGATGGCTGCATTGACTCTGGACTTGATAAAACACAATGGACCAACACCAGCAGATGGCATGGCACCCCAAATCATCACTGACTGTGGAATGGACTTTAAGCTAACCCTAACCCTAACCCTATCTCAATCACTCTTCCTCCAGACACTGGGACCTTGATTTGCAAATGAAATGAAAAATGTACTTTCATCTGAGCAGAGGACTTTGGACCACTGAGCAACGGTCCAGTTATTTTTCTCTTTGGCCCAGGTAACAGGCTTCTGTCTACGTCTCTGGTTCAGGAGTGGCTTGACACTAGGAATGTGACACTTCCGGGACACGTCTGTGCTTGGTTGCTCTTGATGCACTGACCCAGCCTCAGTCCACTCCTTGTGAAGCTCCCCCAAGTTCTTGAATCGGCTTTGCTTGACAATCCCCTCAAGGCTGCCGTCATCCCTGTTGCATGTGCACCTTTTCCTACCACACATTTCCCTTCCAGTCAACGTTCCATGAATATGCCTTGATACTGAACTCTGCCAGCCCTTTCAGCAATGATCTCCTGACCCTCGTAAAGGGGGTGTCAATGAATGTCTTCTGGACAACTGTCAAATCAGCAGTCTCCCCCATGATTTTGGTTGATTGTACTGAACCAGAGATTTATGAATTAATGACCAGATTAGAGCACTTCTCAGGTCGACATTTCCGTATTGTAAATGTTTTATTGAAATATTTTGAGATACTGGATTTTTGATTCACATGAGATACTTCGTGTGTAATTAATTTAGAATATATGAAGGTTTCACTTTTTGATTTGAATTACAGGAAAAAGGGAACTTTTCCACGATATTCAAATATTTTCAATGTCGTGCCTCTGAACAAACATAATCACCTAACTTCTAAACAAACATAATCTGATTATAAATTAGGCCTCTAAAAAATTGTTATTAAGAATTAGCACTTTAACACTGTCTGTTTATGAATTAGCACACAAATACTGTCCTAACACGGTCTGGTTATGAATTAGCACTTTAACACTGTCCCAACACTGTCTGGTTATGAATTAGCACTTTAACACGGTCCCAACACTGTCTGGTTATGAATTAGCACTTTAACACTGTCTGGTTATGAATTTGCACTCTAACACTGACTGGTTATGAATTAGCACTCTAACAATGACTGTCAACATGCAGTATCTGGTCTGACCGCTCTGATCAACTATTCAATGCCATTTCACTTTTATCTAACTTTCTCTTCTCTGTCACTCTTTTAATATATTTTTTTGCTTCCCTCTCACTCCTGCTCATTCCTTTCTCCCTCTCTCTCTTTCACTCACTCTCTCTTTCTCTAGTCACTCCCTAATCTAATATACTAATCACAATTGACATTCCTGTTAAAGGTATTTCCACCTAAAGCTTAAACCAATTAACCAGTGTTTAAGATTAGGAGAGAGCTAAAGAGAGAATGGGAGAAAAGAGGGAAAAGTGGAATGAAGAAGAAGAGAGAGAGAACAGGGGTCATTTTGCAGTCGACCAGTCAGCGAGCGTTAATGTGCGGAACCGTCCTGACATGGCTTAACAGTCCTGCCCTTGATCACATTAGGCGAACCGAACCGTCCTGCAATCCAATTCATTTAAACACCATTTGTGTCATGTTTGCTATCTTTGAAAAATAAATTGAATCCTGTCTCTATTTATAACCTGTTTGTCCCTAAGCGAAACATTGATTACCTCCCTGATACACACATCTTGTACTTGGGATACACTGAGACTCACACAGAAACACAGGGATCCACAGCATGACGTTGCTCTGTAAAAATATAACAAAAAGATTAACTAAATACTTTGTTTTTACACTTTTATTATAATAAATATACATTGTTGTCTATACACTATTTGAAAACTGAATCACAATATTTACATACAAACCCACTATGCAAACTCCTGCAATGTGTGCGTTTGTGCCAGACGGTGGTTATGTGGCAGGAATGTGGAGTTTACTGAATGTCTGGAATAATATATATTCTATATTAGCAGACATGATATACTGTACTGCAATGTTTCTCAACTGGTGGGTCACAACTCAAAGTTAGGTCACTAGTTGTGAAAAAAAAGAGGTTGTTAATAAATAACCTTTTAACCTCTAAGGGTGAATGCTATATAAACACAGGCGAGCAGTGCGTTGCTTTTTGTTTAAACTTTTATTTCAAAGGGCCTGTGTGTTTATTGTTGTTGCTAAAGATATTCATGGTTCTTAAGTGACGTAGCACAGTACTGTTCATTGCCTAATGTTGTTTGTCAACAACATTGTCATCATGCTAAATGAAACACTGAAAACTGTTCATTAACGCTTACATTCTTTCCACTGAGGACAAATATAGACAAACAGGACAAATATAGATACATTTTACTTTGCCAATTGAGAATCTGTTTGGCCAGTAAGAACAATACAACATAGCAAAATGCAACAAAATCTGTAACACAAAAGGGGGTTGCGGTTGCTCCCAAAAGAACATGTCAGTAAATGCTGCGGTTGTACTCAAGTCTTCGATTGATAGAACAGATGTTGGGTATCCAGTACTGTAATGTGTGTAAAATAACATTAGGATTATGTAGGTGCTAACACAACAGAAGTTGAGTAGGTCATTTAATTTAAAGAAGGCTACTAATCAGGGTTAGACTAGGGTCAGACTGAGAGGCGAGAACGGCTGCCAACAGAATGTAATGTGCGTTGTGATAATAACTCAAGACAACCGCCTTAAGGCTCATAATGGTGCCCGCCAGGCTAGATGTCCTCTTCATTTTCAAAACACAACATCCTGCCGCATGTAAGAGATATAGAATTGTTAGCTGTGAACACACTGAGGTACAGTGTAAAGCACATTTTAGTTTGCAGTGCGATGCCACAGGGTGATGTGGTGAACTAATCCTGTGGAATTATGTTCCAGTGGCAACAGTGTTCATCGTTAGCTGTGTCTCGCATGTCACCTGCCGCGTACATACATTCATTATTCTTAGTCGGGGCCTAAAGGACTTTCTCTGTGTATTGAAAAATGTTGTCCTTTCTCTATCCAGTTCCTTTGCCCCAACGAACATTTTATATTTAAAAGAAATCTAGCGCAATTAGTCATTACAACGCTGAATACATTTGGAAAAGCTCTACAAGGCCGACTGACCCCTTACACTTGTGTCCCATAGGATGCACCCCAAATGCCCCCCCAAACACACTACTTCTGACCCAGACCTAGGCCTAGGCCCTCTGTGCTCTGCTCCAAATGGGCCTTTGTGCCATATAGAGTAGGGACTCTGTGCCATTTGGGTTGCAACAGTGTAAATATCCATCACCAGGACAACTCCTCAAGGGGTGGTGCTTGTCTCTCTAGGAGAGTACCCCCTCCCCAAGTCCCCCTAGGCTGTCCTTGAATCCTTGAAACAGTCCCATCCTGTCTCCAAAAGCTCACTGCAGTGTCCCATTCTACCCGCCGACTACGAAGTATCCCAGAACCCCGGCGATCACCACAATGGCAACGAACATCAAGCCGGCGACACACGTGATCATCCCGTTGTCGTCGCCCCCGTCATCCATCTCGTCCTTGGGCTCCTCCTCGCAGATGGAGATGACGCCCACGGAGGAGTTCCCAACACTCAGCGAGGACTTGAGCTCCGCGCCGGCCTCCTGCTTGGCCTCCACGGCCCATGGCGCCACCTGCACCTTCATCTCCATCTCCTCCATCATTTGCCCCAGCTGGGCGATCTCCGTCTGGAGCTCCTTCAGGTCGGCCGTGTCGATGTTGCTGTCCGCGTCGTACTTCATGTTCTGCACGGACATGGCCCTGGCCGCCACGGTGGTGGTGCTGCCCGTCATGCCAGTCTGAATGAGGTGTCTGGTGGGCACTTTGAGGGGGAACTCCTGCCCTATCTCCAGACTCCGCTTCATGTCCACTTCCAGCAGCTCCATGCTACTGGTGAAGACCACCCACAGTCGCTCGTACTCCGCACGGTCATCTTTGCTGGTGGCCTTGTCCTTGAGTAACGCGGTCAGTTTGGTCCGGTTGGCGACTGCAAGCTCCTGTGCTTTCTTACGGGTCTTCTTGAGTTCCTCACGGAGGTTATGGGAGTCCGAGGTGCTCCCCAGAGCGATGACCAGGTGCCTGTAGCATGCCGTCACTCTGTTCAGAGCGTCCAGCATGGTTTTGCACTCATCTTTGCCCATAGTTGTTTAAAAATATATGGTATAAAATCCAACCTACAGTAAAAAACACAAATGATAAACAAGCAAACAAAAAATTTAAAGGATCACGAACAGTGTGTCGCACACTAGGTGAGCTTGAATCGGATGTCTATTTTTAGTTTCCACCGTAGAACAGCAGCCATACAAATCCAGTCAATGCTCTTGTCACAGTGCATTCCTCTCTATCCCTGATCCCGTCTGCAAGCAGAGCAGAGCGCCTACAGAGGGCTTAGATATTAATGGACACGTAAATGGCTTTACCTTTGCGCTTTTGCACTGGAGATTAGACGGCTGACGGCATCAGAGAGAGAGATAGATAGGGAGAGAGATAGAAAGGGAGAGATAGAGAGTGAGAGAGAGAGAGATAGAGGGAGAGCAGTCCTGCCTGCCCTAGCAGAAATGCATGAACATTTCTGTTTGTTGGGAACAGTCCGCTGCTGCAGAGCCTGGCAGCATATATAGATCCGAGGTTCAGCTACAGGTGCTTCACATCCTCGTTACTCCACAGCTTCTTCACAGAGCAGCGCGCGCGTCCAACAGCTCGTCACAAACGTATTACATTGAATAACCATGCAGAAGTCCATATATTTTGACGCATCCTCTTAGATACCAATCTGTATCTGGTGGTGATGATAATATCGAGGAATAAAAACAGTTAATGTCCAGGACTGAGGCGTCTCTGCATGTTATATTTAGACACAGATCCGTCCAATTGGATTGTTCGTAGTATTGTTTTTTTTCCTTCAGTAAGGGAGTTCCCCCACATCAGCACCGTGTCTGTCGACAGTGATGTTTAAATACCACTAAGCGCCTTGTCTTCTGGTGGTCACATGGACACACACAACACGACAGTAGAGCAGTAGGTGTTCCGTGCAGTAGCAGAATGGAGCTGAGACCTTGAGCTTAACCGATTGGTTGGTGACACAACATCTCGAGTGGGCTGTTATTGTGATTGGTTAGTTCTTTTGACATGCCAATCCTCTGCTCCAGCCCCCTGTCTGGTGTGTTAAGCATTTTTACAGTGGTGTTAGAGATATCTGTTATAAGAGAAGCCTTTATTACAGTGATGTTAGAGATATATGTTATATGTGATAATAGAAGCCTTTATTACAGTGATGTTAAAGATATCTGTGATATAAGAAGCCTTTATTACATTGATGTTAGAAACATCTGTGATGATAGTGGAAGCCTGTATTACAATGATATTATAGATGTCTGAGATTGTAGGTGAAAGCCTTTACTTCAATGATGCTATAGATATCTCTGATGATATTAGAAGCAAGCATTGTCACAAACACAGCAGTATTTGGTCTACTTGATGTTTGATCAATAACTGCAGTTTCGGTTTAACAATTCCTGCAAGATGAAATAACAGGAAATCTTAGAATAATATTTTTAAGGTATCCTTCTAATGTTCTGTGCCCTTTAATTATTAGGCTGTTATCGACAGTAATCTTCCAAACTTCCCTTCAATGTTCTAATGTCCCCTTAAAATGTTATGTTGTTTCTCACTAATTCTAAAGTGTGGGAGTGTTTTCTCACTGAAGTCCTTTACAACATCGGACTGCTGTCAGTTTGAGACCCCAGTTAGGACAATGAACAAAGCAATGAGATATTTCTGACAAAAACCTGGTTACAAACCAACAGTTTTATGAGGCAGCTGGTCTCAGCTGATCCCTAAGGTGAATAAGACAAGTTCTCCCAAATGACATTAGATGCAGGTTATGGTAGGGAAGCTAACTGCACATTTTAGACTGGCATTTTATTGTCCCCAGCACCAGGTGCAACTATATAAGGACAATGCTGTTGAATCAGCTTCTGGATATGCAGGTAGATGGATTCTTTTGGCAAAAAAGAAATTCTCATAAGCAGCGGCATAAATTGACAGAAATATTTAGATATTTAATCTTACCCTAACATTGTTGACTTCCTCTACAGAGCCACACATGACCCCCAATGGCCAGATTCAGCATGCACACAGCCACACACATCCAGCCACACACACAAACACATAAACCTACACACACAAACACACATAGCTCTAATCTCACTACATTTAAAAGCTGCAGTATTACTTCACTGTGCTTCAGATTTAGAAACATAAGAGTTAGGGTTACATAAGACTATAACATAAGGCAGTCAAAGTGCTATTGGAGGGAGTACAGAAAGAGAGATTTCACCAGATACAAAGAAAGATACAGAAAGAGATACAGGGAGAGATAGAGAAGAGGGGATAGAAAAAGGGAGGGAAAGTCATTCTATTAAATTATTAAAGGTCCTCCTGCCACTCCGGAGATGCTCACTATGTGGTCTCTTACAGACCCTGATACCCACACCAAAACATACTCAACCATCAAACCACTCACAAAACCTTACACACACAATTCTGGCAAACTTATGTTAAACAAACATGTTAAAAAGGGTTGGAAAAGCCTTTATGAATCAGCGATTTAATCTCTTGGAACAAGTTCACCCAATCAAATGCTCTTACCTTGGTGCTGACTAGATCAAAATAGTCATCTTGCAATACTTTACTAATGTGTATGTGATGTAGAAATAATCATTGAACACAACATGCCTTTGGGTTAAGGTTAATATAACAATTAGAAATATTAGCAACAGGAGCACATCTCTCCATTCAAACATATTTCTTTTGGTTAATCATAAACGTTTCCTGAACGCCAAGGAGGCTGGAGTAGACTTGGAGTCCAGCATGGATCTGCGGCCCAAAGAACCATCCTGCAGTACAGAGAAGTGCTTGGTTGGATGTTCCAAGTCCTGTCCGTCACATGTACATCTACGGGCGTGACCACTGTTGACATGTGTGTTTGAGTCGTTGAGCCCAATGATCCCTGACGGAGTCAGGAGGAAATGTAGACGCTAAGCGGAGATGAGCCCAAAGGAGCCCAGGGCATCTGCTGGGAGCAGGCTTACGACTAATCCTGTGACGTTTTCAGAAGCCCCACCCAGTTTCATCTCATCTCACCTCCCGGCTGCCGCCCACACCTGCTTGCCCCGTCACAGACTTCCTGCCCTGTCCAGCTCCGCCTGCAACCAGACCATTGCAGTTGATTGTGGAAATGTAAACAGCACCTCCATCTGTCCATTAACAACCCACTGATGTGACAGAGAGGCAAGCTGTGGGTTGTTTGTGTTGGCCCTCACAAACAAATGCCTGACTCTCAGAAAGGACGCCAGCTTGATGGTCCCAGCCAATCCTTTCTAAAACGGACAGGTCTGGTTGTAATAAACTGAAGGATGCTCTCAGGAAATCCTCTCTAAAATGGACTGGTCTGATGGTAATAAACTGAAGGATGGTCCCAGGAAATCCTCTTTAAAATGGACTGGTCTAGTTGTAATAAACTAAAGGATGGTCCCCGGAAATCCTCTTTAAAATGGACTGGTCTAGTTGTACTAAACTGAAGGATGGTCCCAGGAAATTCTCTCTAAAACAGATTGGTCTAGTTGTAATAAACTGAAGGATCGTCCCAGGAAATCCTCTTCAAAAAATTGACTGGTCTAGTTGTAATAAACTGAATAATGGTCCCAGTAAATTCTCTCAAAACAGACTGGTCTGGTTGTAATAAACTGAACGATGGTTCCAGGAAATCACATTTAAAATGGACTGGTCTAGTTGTAATGAGGGTTTCTGTCCTAACCTTTGGATTTACATCATGGCCAATTCAATAGGTCTCAAGCACGTAAGCTAGTGAGGCACTCCACAAAACAAAGTGCTTTTTTTCACAAGCACTCCCTTCTGGTTCATCTAAGTATAAATACAATTTCTACTCTATCATGTACTTTTTATTAAGCCACTGGTCCTAGGCATTCTAAATGCGGCCCTGCTTTTTCTTAATTCTTTTCTGTACGTTTTATGGGTCTTAGTCAGCAATAATTGCAGCCTTTCAACACTGAACCATGATTTTCTCCACTCCACCCTCTCCAGGATAGTCTTGTCCGTGCTTGTATTCTGTCCAACTTGACAGGTTGCTCCTACCAGGGGTGTTGAAAGGATTGGTATTTGCTCCACTGTTTTTCACTACTGGTTTCCCTCAGGGGTTGGTTCTAGAATCTTTTTCCTTCTCTATATAAGTCACTTGGCTTTGCAAATATCCTCACCATGGTCTCCTTTATTAATGTGATGCTTTTGACATGAATATACTGTTCTCCTCCTTTCCTCTGCATGATTGGTAGAAATCTTGAATAGTGACTTTTGGAGAAACTTCCGATTCCCGGAAGTATTTTTTATGATTCAGCAGGCTGTTAGCGCTGTTCCGACCGGTTGTTTGAAAAGACGGTCGGGTTGGTGGTATAGAATAATTACTTTTGGGCTAAAATTGTATGAATACACTATATCAAAATGTAACCCACAACGACGACTACAAACATCCACGAAACAAGGAACTTTGTGGTGTGGTAAGAAGCGAGCAATAGGCAATGTGACTTAATATGCTAACTGGCTAACAGTAGTTAGCTAGCTTTGATTGAGCATAATAACAATGTTGGGTCAAGGAATATTAGCACTCACTTTAGAATCGTAGCCTTTTGGAACTGGTAAATATTTACTTCGTTTTTACTGCCACGTGTGCTATAATGTCACTTGAAGGTTGTAATATGTTGACTGTTGTAGACGTTAGCACCGCTAGATATCCATAGCTAAATCACGAAACATGAAAGGATGGCCCTAAAGCGTTTGTTGGCTAAGTAGGTAGGTTGTAATCTTAAGTAGTAGATAAACATTGATTTATTGAACAGCCTTAAGTATAGCATACAGTAACTTGTTGCGTTTTGTTAAGCAACATTATTTCGAACATCTTAGCTAATGTTGGCACAAAACTTCCAAAACATATTTTAAATAGCATCACGTACTACACAACATTTCTGAAACGACCAAGACGAAATGTTGTTCTGCAAGTACACACTGAATGGCTAGATATAACCGTTTTTGTAGTACACGTTTTGCCATTGAGCTAGCGTGGGCTGGATCATACCAACGCGCTACGGTGCCAATCTGGCATATAAAGTAATAGCGTGAGAGATAATAGATAAAGTTTGAGTGGGTGTGTCCGTAGTTTTCTGAGCCGCAAGGGAAGGCCGCGGCTTGACCCCAAACCCTAACCCTAATAGAGTAATTGAATGTGTTCATTTCAAGAGTAGCTATGAGTGTTTTGCTTTGGGTCGGCTGGGTTCAATACAGCTGGCAAGATTTACTTCAATAGAGTGACTACTAGTTACATGGATTGCTAAATCATTACCTGGAATATTGAAAACATCTCAGTTTCTGGTCATTATTTACAGGCTGGTTGCATCAGGTGGTTCTGTGTTTTTGTAGAAGTAGAGGTCCCTGGTTTGCCACAGGCACTTTACAAATCGCAAGTAAGTAAAGTGACAGCCTGTTTTGTCAGATTTTAGTTTTGAGGTCTCTCATTTTTCTATTTGTGTGTGTCTGTCCTTATGTGTGTGCACTCTTCTCTACAAGGTTTTGGATAAGGTTGATAGGCCAGCTATTCTACTGGCCATTTGAGCGGAGACGCTGTGATCAGCACAGGCCAGAGGAGTGGAGTCGCTGTGAACAGCACAGGCCAGAGGAGGGAAGATGCTGTGAACAGCACAGTCCAGTGGAGCAGGGGCGCATTGAACTGCACAGGCCAGTGGAGCGGAGACGCAGTGAACAACACAGGCCAGTGGAGCGGAGATGCAGTAAACTGCCCAGGCCAGAGGAGTGGAGACACTGTGAACCGCACAGTCCAGTGGAGCGGAGACGCATTGACCCCTAAACATGCCAGTGTGTGGAGAGATGCCGTAAACGTAAACATGCCAGTGTGAGGAGAGACGCAGTGAACCCTTAACATGCCAGTGTGAGGAGAGGTCAGTGTTGTCTGGGTGTCAGGTCCAACACGCGAACAAGCCAGGGGGGTTCTGACTGCACACAAGTTTGGTGTTTAGTTCATCTTGTACTGTGGCTCGTTGGATTCGAAGTGGAGACTGTCAAATTTAGTTTGAGGTTATTTACGTATAAACCTTTTTAAATATAGTCTGCCCATTTTTTGGAACTGGAGGTAATTGGACAAATGGTTACCCAACAGTTTTTGGGTAACCATTGTGTTGATCTGCATCATTAGTTCATTTATAATTGAACAAACAACTGGGCTCATTACAGCTGGCCATCCTTACTTCAATAGAATGACTACTAGTTACATGGATTGCTAAATCATTACCTGAAATATTGTAAACTTCTCAGTTTCTGGTCATTATTTACAGGCTGGTTGCATCAGGTTGTTCTGTGTTTTTGTAGAAGCAGAGCTCCCTGGTTTGCCACAGGCACTGGCCAGAGATCCCCATTTTGAAAGAAACAACATGTAATTTCAATCTATATCGAGCAATTTGTGATCGACTCTTGTTTTATTCCTGTGTGCAATAAAAGGGTCTTCAGGTGCCTGTTATTGTTGGGAAATACTGTGCTGGCCAGTCAATCAGGCATCACGCACAGCCTGCTTAAAACACCCATGTTCACACCAGCCTCAGAAAGCATCTTGAGGATTACCTGTGTCCAGTGCTCTAGTCCTCCAACAGGGGGGGCTATAATCTGATGACGTCTCCACTGTATCAACCATGGTCTAGTTCAGTCCATTTACAGATTCGTTAATGTCTTCCAGAGTATGTGAATATTTTATTTCATTTTGCTTTAACTTAAACAGGTGAGTCAGTTAAGAGACAATTCTCTTTTTCAGTGATGGCCAGACCAAAGACATTTCATTGCAACATCACACCAACTCAAAGAACCACTTAAATAATGTAGAAATAATAATTAACCAATATACACCATGGAAATGACCTTGAAGCTGTTCTGTTCCCCCCAGGTCAGAATGCTGTCTTCAGGCCATCGGCAGCGTGACACCGAGCAGCACCAGCCTCTTCTGTCTCCAGCTGACAACCTTGATGCTGGTGCCGGCACCTCTGGTCTTCCAGCTGACCACGGCCGACTATGGTTCATCCAGGATGGGTGTGGCATCGTCTGCGCCGTAGTGACTTGGTGTTTGGTCCTGTATGCAGATTTTGTGGTCAATTTCGTCATGCTGCTTCCCAACAAGAGCTTCTGGTACTCATTGGTCAACGGTGCTGTATTCAACTTTCTGGCTGTCATGGCGCTGGCCTCCCATCTGCGTGCGATGCTTAGTGACCCGGTGAGACTTTGATGAATGGTTCTGCTCTTGTGTTTGGCCTATGAGTTCTGAGAGGAAAATAACTTGGTGAAATGTACGGGTTGTTTGGCATTGAACGGGTCACCCCAATATCTGGACCATAACACAGGCTTTTCATAGCCCTGTATTGGAAAGGTAATCTGACCACCTAACTTACTACCTACTTGGCAGACTGTTGGTTTTTGACCTCCTCCCACCAGGGTGCTGTTCCTAAGGGCAACGCCACCAAGGAGTACATGGACAGCCTGCAGCTGAAACCCGGGGAGGTCATCTATAAATGTCCCAAGTGCAGCAGCATCAAGCCGGAGCGGGCACACCACTGCAGGTGGAAGAGAGAAACCCATCACCGCTACACCACCCACCATCACCAATACACCACCCATCATCACCACCTACACCACCCACCATCACCAATACACCACCTACCATCACCGCTACACCACCTACCATCACATCTATGCCTTCCACCATCATCACCGCTACACCACCCACCATCACCGCTACACCACCCACCATCACCGCTACACCACCCACCATCACCGCTACATCACCCACCATCACATCTATGCCTTCCACCATCATCACCGCTACATCACCCACCATCACCGCTACACCACCCACCATTACTGCTACACCACCCACCAACACCGCTACACCACCCACCATCACCGCTACACCACCCATCATCACCGCTACACCACCCACCATCACCGCTACGCCATCCACCCATCGTATTGTACATGTAGTACTACAAATTGTATGCATGCATTATTACACGTCTTAAACATGTAGAATTGCACTTCTTATACATGGATTATTAAACATGTGTTATAACGCCTCTTATACCTGTGTTATTATGCATCTTATGCCAGTGTTATTAGTGGTTTTGTATTAGTACATGCCCTTTAAATGTATTATTAGGTGTCTTGCTCTTTTTAGTACACCCATTATAAATATATTATTACAGGTCTTCCGTCCGATACGTGCATTAGCAGATGACTTATGCATGCTGTGTGATGAGTTCTGCCACCTCTTGTTTAGTATCTGTCAGCGCTGCATCCGTAAGATGGACCACCACTGTCCCTGGATCAACAACTGTGTTGGAGAGAAGAACCAACGCTTCTTTGTGCTTTTCACTGTAAGTAGATTCCAGTTTTGTGTCCAGTCCTACCATGCCTTAGTTCAACCCGAGCCAGAATTCACCCTTTACTCTGACTGTGTTAGGATTTACACGTAGTAAGTGTACTAGGATAAAAGTGTGAGGTTAGAATTCAGTCACACAGTCAAGTCGGTGCTGGTTTTCCAAATGGCACCCTATTCTGTAGTGTAATTTTTAACATTTCATGATTCTGGGAAGCCTTAACCACTATGCTAGCTCCTCAGCTTTCTTGCGATCTGCTCTTCCAAGGTTCTTGTCCAGTTGGTGTAATGCAGCAT
The DNA here is from genome assembly GCA_016801125.1 of Novumbra hubbsi. NCBI lineage: Eukaryota > Metazoa > Chordata > Actinopteri > Esociformes > Umbridae > Novumbra > Novumbra hubbsi. The sequence continues at coordinate 17,657 of JACXGK010007905.1, forward strand.
CTACTTTGGGTGTAATGCAGTCCTCTCAAACACTCTAATCCCCCTGTGTTTCTCTTTCTTCTCTGCAGATGTACATTGCTCTGATCTCAGGCTACGCCCTCTGCCTCAGTTTTGTACAGTTCTACACCTGTGTTCATGACCAGTGGAATGGTAAATATTTACAGTTCTACACCCGTGTTCATGACCAGTGGAATGGTAAATATTTACAGTTCTACACCTGTGTTCATGACCAGTGGAATGGTAAATATTTAGCCAATCAGTTCTGCATGGTTGTCTTTCTCAATTGTTTAGTCCAGGGGTGGGCAAATATTTTGGCTCGGGGGCCACATCAGGATTTTGAAATGAAATGGAGGGCCACATTTGTTTTTGTAATTTGTTAATCATAATTGATTTGGAGGCCAGAAACGGGCAAAAGTTAAAACATACATTACATATGTACAGTAGATCCCGTATAAGGTGTAAATAGTTAGAATTCTGACTCAGATGTATAAGAATGGGCTGGTGAGTTGGTTTTTTAATTCCCCCCAAAATAATGTTATTACATTACGTGGGCCGGATGGGACGGTTTCGCGGGCCGCATTTGGCCCTCGGGCCGTAGTTTGCCCACCCCTGGTTTAGTCTCTATGCTGTGGGCGGTTTTTACAGGTTTGTAATTTTTGGGGTCATGTGAGCGATGTTTCAAAATAACCAAGGCTAATATGGGTGTTGAATAGAGTTATTTATATCCTTACATTGTGACGTATTATGATTCTTACATTGTGACTGCCATTCCAGGTGTTAGGGTTGCGAATTGTTCAAATCTGGTATTTGAGACAGAAAAGGTCCGACCAGGAAATCTTGGCAACAATCCCGTTTTATTAATAACATCTTGAATTTAATAGTGATTTTGGTAGTAAATGTAATTTTCGTATATACGGGTTCACTGTCATTTCCACGCAGGGATAGAGCAGAGAACTGATTGGGGCTTCCTGTTGTTCTTCTTTCATAGTCTTAGACAGAGATAGTTCCGACCACCGGGTTGGCCTGTCCAAGATGAGGGCGTGTGTGGG
>JACXGK010007906.1:0-23912 GCA_016801125.1 Novumbra hubbsi
GGCTACAGGCATGTGTCGTCCGTCTTGGCTACAGCCATGTGTCGTCCGTCTTTACATTTTTGTTACGCGCATAAGGCAGTTTAACACATTGTTTGTCTGTGTTGTGGTCTTGGTCACTGTCTAGCGGTGCATTCATTGTTTGAATCCTGGGTGTGACATACTAACAACGTGGTCCTTGACAGGGTGGGGTCATTTGACACTGCGCTGTTCGGGGGGGGTGAGGGTGTCAGACAAAAGTTGCCTTGTTGCACTCTAGCGACTCCTTGTGGTAGGATTCATTTTATTGTGGTAGGAAAATAACATTGATCTTACAACATGACTGATTCAAAACACTAAAGCAATTTTCACAGCAGAAGGATTAAAAATATCTGAAATGGTCTTCTTAAAGCGGGGAGCAGGCAGTACACGCAGAGGGGAGCAGGCAGTACACGCAGAGGGGAGCAGGCAGTACACGCAGAGGGGAGCAGGCAGTACACGCAGAGGGGAGGAGGCAGTACACGCAGAGGGGAGGAGGCAGTACACGCAGAGGGGAGCAGGCAGTACACGCAGAGGGGAGCAGGCAGTACACGCAGAGGGGAGCAGGCAGTACACGCAGAGGGGAGCAGGCAGTACAGGCAGAGGGGAGCAGGCAGTACAGGCAGAGGGGAGCAGGCAGTACAGGCAGAGGGGAGCAGGCAGTACACGCAGAGGGGAGGAGGCAGTACACGCAGAGGGAGCACGCAGAGGGGACTTGGAGCAGGCAGTACACGCCGGGGGGAGCAGGCAGTACACGCAAGAAACTCCTCAAAAATTAAGATCATCAATTAATCATTGTGTAGAAAATACTACATGCATTACATTCAATTGCGTAATTGAAATAATAAGAATAACAATTTATTTAACTTCTACAGAGCTTTTCATTATAAAAAATAATCATAAATCGCTTGAAAAAGCCAAATAAAGTAACAGGGACTATGATGGAAGAAACCTTATATGTCAATGGTGCTGAAATGAAGATATGGAGAGAACATGGTTTACTTCTTCAAATCACTCTACTGTGTTATTTATCAGCAGCTGCTTCATCTCATGTCCGTAACGTTGAACGTTAAATTCCAGCGCTGCAAGTAGATGTGAATGCAGTCTGTGGTTGATATATACAGCAATGTTGCCCCATGGTGGAAATCCATAGAGAAAGTGATCATTGATGAACTAACTGTAATTGACCTCCAGGTTTTATTTCAGTTTTAGAGCACATAACCCATTCATGCAGGATAGACGTTTCCCCTTTTCAGATTTACTTCTGTTTAGTTTTTTTGTAAATCTTCACCATAACCGTTCTTCCTAACCCGCCACAGTGCTGCTTTAATCATGTCTCTGTCATCTTCATTTATTTTGAGGAACAAATTTGTCTTGTTTCTTTCCAGTTCACTTGATGATGACAGCACAAGCCTCAGGCAACAGAAGCTGGAAAAGCAGGTAAGGACACGGCTACTAAAATGAATGGACAATATTTGTACCCTCTTTAGGTGTTACCTCCATATTATACCGAGAGGCGTTTTGCTCTGTTTTGGCAAAAACAACTAGCAGTTCTCAGGATATTTCCCTGCTGTTCCCCTGGTCTCTGGCCTCTGATGCTCAGCTGAGTCTGTTGTGGTGGGTCTCTGAATGGGTGGCCAGGTGCAGCTGGAAGTAGTGTCCAAGGGCCAGTAGGGGGTGCTCTTCTCTTTAGTCTTAAGACAATGGTAATGCCCAGGGTCGTTGAGGGAACATTGAGAGGTTTTAACCTTGATGTCCTTGTTACTTGAATAATTGACTCCCTCTTTACAAACCTAGAGATGACATATACATGTAACTTGCTAAATGACTAAAATGTAGTTGGTTCTTATTTGCTTGTTTTCTTCTAAGTTTGTCGCTTTAAGTGAGCCTTTGATTGGCAGTGAGTTTTGAAATTACCTTGTTTTCAGCCTTTGCAGTTTGGTTGGTGTCACTCAGGCTATTAATTAGTTGTCACTGTACCACATCTTCATTTCAGACCCTTTCTATAATGAAGCTGATTGTGTGATTGTAGAGGAAATAGTGTGTGTTTGAACATTCCAGCCTCCCCACGGACAATGTGTACAACTAGCACAGAGAGAAGTATTTTTCCAGGAAAGTGAATCGTTTTATCTCTTACTGAAGTGAAAAGGCTGCTTTTTTCGTTAGGGAACCTCTCATCCTGGTCTGTGTGTCTGCTGAGAGTCTTTTCTGCCTGTATTCTCATCTACATTCACCGTGGGCCCCTTTAAGGGGAACCAGATGAATTCAACAATCACACAGCGTAGTAATAGGCTAATGAGCTGAGTGGCAGGAACACGGACAGATGGAGATACAGGTGAGCTGTATGCCAGAAGGACCTGGGTGGGATTAGGCACAGAGGTGCAGCTGTTCAACACATTCCTATACAGCCTTTGCCTGCCTTAGCAGAGTGCCGTTCTCCCTCTTACATAACACACACACAGGGTAAATCAAGGGCAGCGAGGTAGCCAGGCAGACAAGCGACAGCGAAATGCGTTGTCTGCTTCCCCCCCCCCCTCTCGCTTCTCCCCCCACTGTCCTTTGCTGCTCTGGGACACTGAGCGCTCCAGTTCCTTCACTATTCGCACAAGCGCTAAAGAACGCCCATTCGGTTAGCTACCGCGACTACTCGGGCACACACGCGCACACACACTCGTTCTCTTTCACACACACACATCCTCACAGGCTGACGAGGGGAGACCCCATGTGAGAAGGACGCCGGCGTTGCGTGGTAATCCTCTTCTTAGTTATCTGATCTCAAAGCCTGATCCAGGATCCAGGGGTAAACGGGGGCAGGAAGACCGAAGCATGCCTGGCACGAGTTCTGCCCGGTGGGGGAAATCTTAGATGTGACAGTGGCTCACAGATCATGGAGCCCTGAGGTTCACCAGAGAAACTTTCCGATTTCACTCACTTTGTCTCACTTCGGATGTCAATGGAAAGGGTGGGTCACTACTTCTTGCTCTTGTGTCGTTTGTAGTCTGTTTTGACCCATGTGATGTAATTAGGTTTGATGCTTGTTCATGTGTTTTTGGTTGTACGTTGTGTGTGTGTGTGTGTGTGTGTCTGTGTGTGTGTCTTATCACACATGTTCTATTACATTATATAATGCATAATTTGCGCTTTGAACTTTGAACAATGCCACCTTTCAATGATTCAAGTTATTAGACTGCAGCCGATCATTTTGTTTGATACCGTGTTCGTATATACATCCCAACGTGTTGGTTGCAAAGTTGTTATTTGTTTTTACTAACGGGACAATAGAGTGGATTGATTGGGTTTGATTCCAGGTCATCATGGTGCGGTCGTTGTTATGGCTTGTCTCCGGTGTTGCACATTTCCCTGCATGTGGAGAGTTCCTTGTCTGCTATTTTCAGTATCCTTCTTTATCTCGCTTCAAGCCTGTGCAATACATTTGCGCAAAGTGTTTGGACAGTGTATGACAGAGTGTATTGAATCATATCCTTTTCTCATATCCTTCCTATACTCAGAAAGTACCCGTCTTTTGTTTAAAATGACAGCAATACAATGGACTGTTTTATTAATAGTATCTTACACGCTTCTCTATTTTCCATATATTTATATGTTCCCTAATACGTCTCATTTGGATTTATGATCTACGTAATGGTGGACTGGTTAGAGTCCCAGCATGAATGGGACTAGCCTATGTGTTTGGGGGTTTATAAGGTTTGGACAGGGTTCATTTTATTTTAGTTCACTTTATTATTTGGAACAAGGTGTCAGATGTGTTGCTCTTGATAAAGCATTTAAATTGGAAGTCTTACTGTAAAATATTTGTGGCACTTTTATGTCTTATGTGATCTCAGTCCCGAAGAAAGAATGTCTGTTTTTAGTTTGTCAGGAAGTGATCAACCAGTTGTAGTCTACAACAGTCTTTGTCATGATGTTAATCCATGGATGTTTTATTCATATACCTGCTATTTTTAGCCCTAAAAGGAAAGCACATAGCGAGGCTGCTCTCCTCTTGAAACAAAGACTGTTTGAAATGTAAACCGGAATACAAGCTGAAACAATTAAGCCCTTTTATATGGCCTCATTTGCATTTTAATCAAATGTTTTAGCCAGGCTTCATACCCTATGCATGTGTATTGACTTCAGGGGTCCGGTAGAACCGGATGGTGTGTGTACACGTGTGCACAAGTGTCCGCCTGAGCCCGTAAGCGTGTTTCCGTCATGGTGGTAAAACAGCCTCAGCTCAGTAAGCCTTGTGAGAGACAAGGATGTGGCATCTCTTTACAGCCCAATTCATCTCCAAACAGCACTTTTTTTTTTTTTTTTTTGCGGCTCCCTACTAATTGTAGCAGTTACATAACCCGCGTGCTTTAACCGGGGCCTAAGGCTGAAGGCTGATGGCTGTGAACCTGTCAGCTCTAATGGGCCCACTGCATTCTCACGGTCCCCTGAGCACACGGTCTGCCAACTGAGCAGAGCCAGCCACACAGGTGTATATACAAAGCCAACGGCGGCTAGCGGCAGATTAACCAAGACACTCACCAGATGGAGGTGGTGGTAGGATATAAAGATTTTGCCAGCTTTACTATGGAACGGCCTATAACCGTACCTTGTTTCTTTAGTTTTTGTACTTCGTACAGATAAATTGACATGATTTCCTCCTCTTTATCGTCTGTCATATGACTGTTTTCAAACAAAACCACGTGGGGACACTGTATCCCTAAAAGATGCAATCTATGTTTATTGTCCACTGGCAGAAGTTGTGCTGTCTGGCCAAAAAGGGTTTGTACTGTTAAATCATTGTTGCTTTATTCCCTTTGTCGTCAAAACCACTTGCTTTCAAACTTGGATTTGAATTGTTGGATTGAAATATGATAGTAATTGTACAATATGATAAGTAATTATGCACATATTATCAACATAATCCTCATTGAAAAATGTGTTGATCACATGAGTCCCAAACATAATCTTTTAACTGTAGCTGCTCCCTCCCACCCACAGAGGGCACTGTTGGAGCAGAAGCAGCGGAGGAAGCGGCAGGAGCCTCTTATGGTGCAGCCAAACCCAGAGGCCCGGCCCCGCCGCTCCAGGCCCCGGCACAGTGAGGAGCAGGCACCGCTGGTGGAATCACGCCTTAGCATCACCAGCGACGTCATCATGGACGGTGAGGATTGGTTCTTGTAGATAGCCACGATGCTACCTAGCAGGGTTATGGCACCATGATTTGTCCTGTTCACAAGTCACTCTGGGGTCAGACCACATAACCGGGAAATGCATGTGGGACTGAGGAGGCCACATTTATTAGCGACCATATTATATTATATCTGATGAAAGAAAGCCTGAAATACACTTTAGCATTTCCATATGTTGGCTAGCCTAATGCAGCCAGTAATGATCTACTTTAGAATGCTAAAACCTAATAACATGTTTTAACCAAGGTGTTTTTACTTATATTACAAACATTTTAGAAAGAAAAAAAAAGGTATTGCCTATTACTGTGCAATTGCAAAAGATGGACCTAACAGTCAATTCCTATATGCTTTCCTGGTTGTTAAAAAGGGAGGTGTATTTCAACTGCCTAATGCTCCAGGTTGGAGAAAGTGCTTCCACTTTATGGATTTTAGTGAGTTAACATTTCAGGTATTAAAATGTTTTACGGCATACAATTTCTATGCATACTTTACTGCAATTGATGTCTTCCTTATTTGGGGGTAGAACAATTAGGGCTTGTTTACTGTACACACCAGGGCTTGTTTACTGTACACTCCAGGGCTTGTTTACTGTACACACCAGGGCTTGTTTACTGTACACACCAGGGCTTGTTTACTGTACACACCAGGGCTTGTTTACTGTACATTCCAAGAGATGCATGTGCAAGGCAAGTTCCTAAAAGTTGGGTAAAAAACAATAACGGAACTGGGGCATCAAATTGATGTTCTGTTTTTGTCCCACTAAGCAGGTATTGACGGTCCTGCTGCCTTGCTCAGCTCTGAGGCCCCAGACCCGGGGCCCAAGATCCAGATTCTGTCTGTGAGCCAGTCCCAGCCCCTGACCTTGTCACAGCTGCTGCCCCAGTCTCCCCCCGCTGAGGAACTAGACCGGGACGTGGACACAGACAAACTGCTGGAGCCCAAGACAGACATTCATGAGCTGCTACAGAAACGAGGTGAGCCAAGGCCATAAGGATTCCGGACATTACATGACTGTGGTGTGGTCCCAGGTTCAGTAGGTCTTTCTCAGGGGTTAGGGTTCTGATTTGGACAGATGTTGTGTCTGCTGTGTTTTGGATCACTTCTGTGACTTTGTATGTTTGCTTCAGCTTTTTGACAGATGGCCTCACATCTCCCTCAAGATTCTGTGGTACAAAATGGAATTCATGGTTGACTCAATGGCTGGTTGGCTGAGCTATAAGGCAGGATTTGTTTTCTAATTGTGGAGAAAGAGGCCTGTAGATCTCTTGTTTATTTTACAGAGACATCTATAAGTATCTTTCAGTGAGCTTTTGGTTAGACAAACTATTTTATGCAAATTGCCAGTATTCAGGACATGTTTTATTATGTATATATGTAATCCATTGGACAGGATAATGATGTACCTCTAATTGCTTAAAACGGCATGATGTGTGACCACAAACCCATGTGGTGAAATCCAAACAAGGACAACGAGTCTCTAAAGTTACTCTCCAAATATTCACATTTTTTTTTTTGTTCTTCTGATTCTAATTAGCCATTTTATTTGATGATAAAGGTATACACAATGTCCACAAAGACATTGCATATAAGTTTGTTAATTGCATGAATTGGGTTACTTTATCAATAAATATGGTTGGAATTTAGCTCAAATATGCAAATACATTTTCCAATGGTTATACATGATGAACTCCAGATCTCACAGGTGCAGGAATAACCAATTACAGCCCTATTAGGCCCTCGGATCCCAATGAGGTGTCGAGTCTTAGGCCACACCTCTCATAGCTCCCTGTTCCCTGCACCAGGACTGTCAGGCAGTATGAATTACGACGAGGCCAGTGACCAGGACGAAGATCAAGACCGAACAGGCTCACTGTCCCCCAACACAGAGTCCACACGACCTGCATCTGCCTCCAGCACAGTGAGGCCAACAGTGTTTTGTATATATATATATATATATACACACACACACATGCAAACACGTGTGTTCAGAAGGCATTTAATGCTTTAAGGGAAGAAAGTGGGAAATTGTGCTGACGTAGTGGTGGGACAGAAAAGAAAGCCTGCTTCAGCAGAACGCGTACCGGAGGAATCGGCGTAGACCACCTTAGGCCCCACAGCTGTTTAGTTATGTCACAGTGTTGTGTTCCCCTTCAGGAGGACGTGATCCCTGGTTCGCCCACAGCCGAGAGCCCCCTGGTCGAAGTGGACAACCTGGAGGAATTCGTGGTGCGTCCGGCCCCCCGTGGCGTCACAGTCAAGTGCCGCATCACCCGGGACAAGAAAGGCATGGACCGCGGCCTCTATCCCACCTACTTCATGCACTTGGAGAGAGAGGATGGCAGGAAGGTAGGTAGCAGGTCCTGTGATTCCCAAGTCCCCCGGATTTTAGAGTCTGGAAAAGGTGCTTTGATGTTGTGGGTAAGAGGCATTGATAATGAAGGTGATGTGCCCTTATTCTGAAAGAATGTCACCTCCATTTTGATTTGAAGTAATCATGACCACCCCCCTGGAAGCCAGGCTAGACACATTAGCATGGTAATGGTTGCGACTTCTGAACACACAGGTTTCCCCTCTGACCTTGAATGTCCTCTCCCTTCACCTAGCTGTTCCTGTTGGCTGGGAGGAAGAGGAAAAAGAGCAAGACGTCCAACTACCTTATCTCCGTGGACGCCACGGACCTTTCTCGTGAGGGAGAGAGCTTCATGGGTAAACTGAGGTAGGACCACAGTCGATTCCTCTCACAACTGTAATAGACACTTCTCTGTGCGGACTGAGTTTGTCTTTCATTTTATTTTAACCCTCAGCTAAATCCGTTAAGCCTCTTGGGTGTGTGATGTGGGATTGGTGGATGTCCAGGAACCTGATGATGGGGTTTTGTCATCCCGCAGGTCCAACTTGATGGGGACCAAGTTCACAGTGTATGACAACGGAACCAACCCCTGTAAGAACCCTGGAGCCCTGCTGGAGGAGAGCAGCACACGGCAGGAGCTGGCAGCCATCTGCTATGTGGGTGGAAACATTTACAGACGCACACATTCTTATAGGACTGAACCTTTATTGAAGAATCTCCTTTTCTCTGCAGGAGACCAATGTGCTTGGGTTTAAAGGTCCCCGCAAGATGACGGTCATCATCCCAGGCATGAACATGAACTTTGAGAGGGTCCCTGTCCGGCCAAACGGCGTAAGTCACCTGCCATTAAAAATGTAACGGGTACAGGCGTTAAGAAATGTAAATTCACTTAGAGGTTAACATTTGCCACTTACCGTCTGCATCTGTGGAAAGAGGCAACGGATACGGGCGGTAAGAGAAGTAGCATCTCTGTGTTGCGTCTCTTACCGCCTGTACCTGGTGATTTACTGCCTGCTTCTGTGCAAGTAGCATCTGTGTGTTACATCTCTTACCACCTGCGTCTGTGGAAAGGGCCTTTGTCTCTTACCACATGCATCTGTGGAAAAGGTTGCGTCTACTACCACCTGTACCTAGTGACTTACCGTCTGCATCCCGGGAAGTAGCATCTGTGTGTTACATCTCTTAGCATCTGCACCTGGTGACTTACCACCTGCTTCTTTGAAAGTAGCATCTGTGTCTTACTGCCTGCATCTGTGGAAAGGGCCTTTGTCTCTTAGCGCCTGTACCTAGTGACTACCCACCAGCTTCTGTGAAAAGGGCCTGTCTCTTACCACCTGTACCTAGTAACTTACCGCCTGCTTCTGTGAAAGTAGCATCTGTGTGTTACGTCTCTTACCACCTGCATCTGTATGTTACGTCTCATAAAGCCAGTTGCTCTTGACAGCACAGATGTTAGATGACAAAAGACATGTAATCTAACCACAGATGTAAGATGTAACATTCAGCACAATCTAAATAATGGATTGTGTATTAAAAAACAACAGTAAAAGAGAAACAGAGGCTGAAAAAAGCATGTTGATGTCAGACACGTAAACTCAGTATTTCTGGGTTATATTAAATACAGAAAAAACAAAAGGGTTTTGCATCCAGGTAGTCACTCGGTTTCAGCCGTTCCTCGGTCTGTGGCCAGATTTATACAAACTTGCTCTCTGATTCAGGAGCAGGACAGCCTTCTGAGCAAATGGCAGAGCCACTCGCTGGAGAGCCTGATCGAGCTGCACAACAAGGCCCCCGTGTGGAACGAGGACACCCAGTCCTACGTGCTTAACTTCCACGGCCGCGTAACACAGGCCTCGGTCAAGAACTTTCAGATCGTCCACGACAACGATCGTGAGTGAATCCGCATGTGCTTGTGTCGTGCTCCTCTTCACGCTACACTGTCCGCTCGCTTCCTGGCTTGGTAGAAAATGACACCATAATGAATCATCTCCTCTCTCCCTGTAGCAGACTACATCGTGATGCAGTTCGGCCGAGTGGCCGAGGACGTGTTCACATTGGACTACAACTACCCCATGTGTGCCCTGCAAGCGTTTGCCATTGGCCTGTCCAGCTTTGACAGCAAACTTGCCTGCGAGTGACCGAGCCCCTTAAGACCCCAAACAAATCATTCCTCCTTTTACTTTTACTTTTTCCCAACTCCCTCTCTGTCCCCCTTCAGAGAAATGTGACCTCTTTCCCCAAAACCCTGCTCAACCTTGGCATTCTGAACAGGCAGCTCACCTGACTGTCACTATTGAGATAAATCCTAAACTGACCTCTCAGCCCCAAGTGGTAAACCAACCACAGCACCTGAGGATAACTGACTAGAAGAACTGTTGAGGAGAGAGGACAGGAACAAGTGGATTTGGGCATTAGATGTTTCCCTTATCAGATGAAAAATGTAAATACCATCAACAATGGAAGTCATGTCACATCATCATGCCTTGGTTTTTATTTATCAGTAATTCTGTTTCAATGATTTTTATTGCTTTTTGGCAATCGTTTTATATTATGTTTGAGCTGAAAGGTGTGAAAAACAACAACAACTGACGTGCCTTTGAGCAAGGCACTAAACCCTAATTGCGCTGTAAAAGAGCAACTGCGAAATAACTTCAGTTTAAATATTAACGTTGGGTACTGAAAGGGATAAAGGATTCCAAATATTATAAAGGAGTATATAATTACCACTCCCTGTAGAGACAAGATCTGTAACAGAACTGGCCAGAGAAAGTCAATGTCTTTATTTCATTTTAATGTTTGAATTTTGAGTTGCCTTTATGTCTAAATTCATTGTACTCTGGTTTCATTTCGGCTTCTATAATTACTGCATTTTGTTTAAAAACAACTCAAAACCCATATGGTTTGAACATTTTGTACTCAATGCATTTATATTATCACATAGCATTTGTTTCCAGAAATGTAGCACTATTAACCATTTCAATCATTAGGACATTTATTTTAAGGGGGTCACACCAAATTTTCAAATCCATTTTGTTTTGTCTTTATACTGAAAACTATAGATCATATCCATCCAATTTGTCCTTATCTTTTTTTTTTTTAAATGACAAATTCGCGAATATTATATCAAGTAGCGCTCTGAGAAGTTTGGAAACTGAACATTTAACTTTTTTGTTTTTGTGAAATTGTTATATACCTTTTTTGTACTTGTAACTTTGAGGTCTTAACTCCATGTCAATTGAAAGATTTACAGCAAAGTCTAATGAGTTGCTCTGCCATCACGATGAAGGTTTTTTTTAATAGTCTTATGTAACGTTTGCCTTGAGTTTGCCTAATTTTAAATAATGATTTATTAAGCTTAATGTCATTTCAATGTGTGATATAAAAGAGAGAGTCTGGAATCCAAACCAAGCGATTAATACAGAGACATTTTTGGTTAAAATTTAGGAGTGACAGCCTATGTCCCGTAATCTATTTCTACATTATGACATTTACATGAAAGTAGATTAAATAATAACACTACATTTTCTATGTACTCATCAGGAGACTATACTTGTACTGTACCGTGACTTAGTTTTTTTAATTTGTAAAAAATATTACAGGGAAATATAAATTATTTTATGATTGATTATTTTATGATTTTGATTATTTAGAAGAGAAACATTCAGAAAACTGAATTTTTGTATAAGCATGCAGTTAAACAAACATGAAAAGTTCATATTGCAATGAGCTAAACAGTATTTCACACAGATTGGGATGATCTTGCATCAAGAAAATGTCACCTTTTGAAAACTTGGATGGTAGCGTTACAGGGACAGGACTGCATTTCTTGTTGTTGGAGTGTTCACTAACATTCCTGTGGAACCTGCAAGATGTTTTACTCCTGTCCAAACATTTTAAAGTACTTATAGGGTGACCGTGGAAGGAAAGGACATTCATTCCTAGTATGTGATAAGGTTTGACAGAGGGAAGGGTTTGTACAAAAGACAAGAAGAGAAATACAGATTTACTTTTACAAAAATACATCTCCAATTGAATTGCTTTAAATGTATACCTTTCCTTATGACATTTCACTTCAGAACTAAGACTGTAAATAGAATAAAACAAGTTATTGTGAAGTAAATTTGACTCGTTTATTATTTAAGTAATTAGATACATTTTTATAAGAAAATCGGTCAGCCTCTGGATCTGAAAATTTGGACAAAATCATGTTTAACTATCAAAATAATTTTTCCAGTTCCACTTCCTGTTTAAGCACTAAGAGGGACCATAAAGAGAAGGGCACTGGATGTGCTTTAGAGGACATTTCAACTCTTCAGAGTCAGAGTCCTCAGGGAGTTGCAGCATTAAAGCAGGTTCATAAATCACAAATTGGACAGGTGAAAAACTAGACATAATTGAATAAATGACAGTAAATGTTCAGTAAGTATTCAATTTAAAGTACCAAAAGTATTTGGACAAATTCATATGTTTATTTGTTGTCTATGTCTTGATTTTTAGCTTTGTATTTGCATTTGGAGTCTGTTGCTGGTGTCAACATACAGACCAAATACAAAAATGTATGTCAAGACCAGCAAGAAGGACATACATTTGAATAAATCAATCAACATACATGGACAAAACATTTGGCATAAAAAAAATGGTTCCGGCATTAACCAGATAGATCAAGGAAGATAACTAGCCGAAGAACAAAGAATACGTTTAATGCTAAAGAAAAACAACAGATTAGGAATATTGTCCTTGACTGCCAAAGGCAGAAGTCCACACCAGCAGAATTTCAGATAGTACGAAGCAGAAATAAAACCACCAGAATAGTTTGCTCAACAGTACCTAAAAGAGTCTAAATTCTGGAACAACATTATATGGATTGATGGGAATGAGTTAAACCTGTAACAACGTTGCTCCCGAAATGAACACCTAAAAAATTATTGGTATGGGCTTCTTTTCTGTTCATGTTTTCTCATTCTGGAACCAAGCTGGCCATTGGCAGGATTCTGGCAGAAAACAAGTATAAACATTAATTTGTTAATGTGTTTTCAGAAGAGATGAAGGTGGAGGTGAAATTAGATACATCCATTAGTGTTAGTGGTGCGCAAGTATGGCAAAGAAAAAATCTCAATACTGCCCTCTACTGCTCAGTTTCTGAGCCAGGTAACTGAGCAAAGCAAAGAAAACAAAGAAAGATTGTTGTGATTTAGAGACAAGTGGACATCCTCAACATGTATATTTTTATTTAATGTTTTGTTTGAAGGCATTTTGTTGACAAGGTGAATTACTGGGAGACCTGTGAAAGGTAGAGCTGCGTTTGAACCCTCATCTTTGACAGGGAAGTCCACATGTGCATGGAGTCAGGATTACTTTATTTAAGCCCAAGAATGATCAATGCGGTCTAACTTGAATTATTATTATACAATCATTTCAGAATACAATAATTTCAACACTCTTAAACTCAGTTCAAATAAGTCTGTGTTCAATTAAAGGCGTTGTATTCATTTAAAGGCAATGCATTTATATTTTTTATATACTTCCTCATACTAACTCACACCAAGTGGTAGAGACTCTCAGGTGTGATCTACAGATGTCACGGAGACCTCTATTGGCTCAATCCTTATTGGACACTGCTTACAGCCAACCCAGAAGTAGGGGAAAACCCTCTCAGTGAAGGTGTGTTTGAAAGTATAGATCAGTGTGTCGTCATCTGGGTCAGAGAAGCACACTCTCCCCTTCTCCCAGTCCAACTGAACTCTGATTCTCCGCGGCCATTTTCTCAGATTCAGTCGAGTGAGGGGTGAAGTCCCTGCAAAGTACATCTTGTGGTAAAAGTACATGGACAGGTATCCGTTCTTCAACACCGAGGAGACTTTCTCTTTCCTCCGGACTGACTCTTTGGCCACGCCAAGCACCCAGGCGCTGTTATCGCCGACCTCCACGTTCCACGCGTGCTTCCCCGTGGTGAAGCCTCTGGAGCCCAGCACGGCCGTGTCGGGGTAGAACCTTTCGGGGTTGTCTGGTAGCTTCTGTTTCTCATCACTGTCCCACACGCTGGAGAGGTCATCGGACAGGATGACCCACGGGGCAGCCGTGTTGGGGTCCAGAGTCACTGGAGCTGAGGAGGAAGTGGACCCAGCTAGTTACCATGCACACGTAGCTGTCCTCACCAGTGCAATCGCGGTGTTCATCAACATTAGGAATCAGAGCCGTTTTATAAGTTTACACTTAAATGGTCCCTATTGAAATAGGGGCAACGGAAATAAAGACAAGGCTAGTGTTGACATAGTGACACTTTCCTCACTCAGTACTCACTGTATTTAATGACCCCTTGCATATTCTTCCACACATTGTATTTGAGTGAGCCCAGGTGATTTGCCACATTGATGAGGGCTTCAGACACCATGACTGGGTCTTGCAGTGTGCTGCACTGAATACTGTGCAGCCAGACAAATTAGGCGTTAGTAGTCATGATTCAAACTGACAAACAGATTTATTGAATACACTGTGACGACCAGAGGTTGAAATGTACACACCTTGACATTGTCTTCTTGCATTTCTGGGAGAAAAAAAAAACAAAATGTGTTTTTAGTTCGATCACACCTTAAGGCTGAACCCATAAAGTCGATCGTTTTGTGTGTAGAATGTTTTTTATATTTAAAACCTTTCCGTTTTGTGCTTGTATCAAGGGGCATAATATTGCAGAAACTGCTGTTGCGGTGCAGAACAATTCTCAGCTAATGGTTCTCAAAGCGACATTGTGAGCGTACTCGAGCGTGATATCAAAAGGGAAAAATGCATTTAAAATGGATTAGGCGACATATACCCCAACTACAATATTTATCAAACATGTTTAGTCCACGTTCTAGTTCAGAACCAAAAACCAGCATCAGTGTTTGCAGAATGCACCGCTTTCCTTTTCCCCAGTTTGGCCGAACAATAATAGATCAGACTTGGGTTTGCATTATACATACTAAATACATTTTAGCAATCTACTCTAACGTAATCGGGATCATGTTTTATATTCCCACAACTGCAGGGACCTCTTGATGTGTGAATAAGGACTGAACCTGTAATTATGCTTCCTATGTCACTTTTTCAAGGGAATTTACCATATTAAGTATTTTCGCTCTTCACAATCTACCAAATAAATGATTTCCCAAAACAGTAATAGGCTATAAATCGGTGCACTATAAAAGACAACAAGCTTGGTTCATATGGTGGATCTTGTAAAAATGTGGTTGATTAGTAATGATCCTCATGGTCATATCCCTGAGCTGTTTTCTTACTGTCCTGCAGCTCCGTTCAGAAGTATGACAGTATCTCTGATGTGTCTGTATGGTTTAACACAACATTCAAAGCATAACGATTTACTTGCACATGATAAACAAATTCTGATTATCGTTACCCATCTACCAATCACTGCACTTCATAATAAGGCTTCCGAAATGCTCCCTGGTCTTTGTAGTTTAATCTGTGGTTGATATTCTATACTCCAGTCATCTGAGACAGTCGTAATACATCTTAAGTTAATGTATTTAGATAATACATGCAGGTAGAGAGGGCTTACGTAAAGGAGAGAGATATCCTCCAAAGCCATCTCCTCCCTCAGGGCTCGGATGGTGTCGGAGAGGGAGGCCACGGTCCTTTCAGTCTCCCTTATTATCTGCCTCATCGTTTCACTCTTCCTCTCCTCCTCCTCTTTCAGAGCTGCCAGTCTGGCCTCCTCTTCCGCTTGGAGGAAATGGTGGAGCTGCTCAAACTCTTCATGGACCCGTTTTTCCACAAAACGGGCCTGGACCTGAAATGACACATTAGTTAGGATTTGGGGTGTTGGGGGTAATCATAACATGATATATAACATATTATAATAATAATAATAATAATGTTACAATTCTTATTATTGCCAATCAACCATACTACCTGAATATGTGTCAGTGTGTTTTCGTATTGTTGCTTCATTTTATCAAAAGCCTCTTTCTTCTCTTGCGAGGAAGTAAGAGCAGACTTCATCTCCTCCTACAAAGAACATGACATAGGATTAGATCTGTTCTTTAACAGAAAATACATTGGCACAAGCAGATGCTCAAACATTTAGCTAAAAGAAGGGTTGGTATGTTATGATTGAAATGTGTATCGCACATCATATTACCTTCATATCCCCTATAGCCTCTTCAACCGGGCAGCACTCATGGTTTCTGTGCTTCCTTGAGGTGTGACACACCACGCAGATGGCCTCCTTGTCATGCAGACAGAACAGTTTCAGCCTCTCCCCATGCAGGGAGCACAGCTCACTGGGCTCACACAACTCACTGGTAATAACCAGGTTTTCATTGTCCTGGATGTAGGAGTCACACAGGTTCTTCAGTGTGCGACTGGCCACTGGTTCGTCTTCCGACTCTCTTCTACAGAGAGGGCAGTCCCGTCCCGAGACCTTCCCAGACCAGTACTTTTGTAAACAGCCGGCACAGAAACTGTGGGTGCACTTGAGGACTACTGGATCTCTAAAGATGTCCTGGCACACAGGGCAACAGAGGTCTTCTTCCGGAAGAGAGAGTCTGGCGGCCATAGCGTCTTCACACAAATGCGTCTACTTCTATACAGGAGAAAGGCAAACATCGTGCTGTAGACATCAGACGCACACACCGAACTAGCTGATGTTCTAGCTATATTCTAAACGTTGTCTCCTATAAACAAGTTCAACATAAAATATATATCCTTAAGTAATACTGCGCCAGCCCTTGTTTAATGTTAGTGTTGTAGCTACGTAGCTAATGACGTCTGTAGACAAAATGTATTCACTTTCATTTTTAAGCAACTGACATTGTGCTCAGCAACCAAATGGAATTTAAAATAGACATAAATATTGATTTAGTCCAAGTATATGCGAATGTTTAGATTGGGGGGAGGGTTATTGGCAATAGCACCGAGTGAAACTCACCTGACAGCCGAGTTATTTATAAGGGAATCTCCTATACTGCTAGCAACAGTAATGATGTCACTTTCGTATGGAAATTAGGAAACTTTCAAAATAAAAGGCCAATGGCCATATTGTTATGGTGCTGATAAACCAATATGTAATTCATGTTAGCATTTGCATGTATAATATAATAGAAATGATCAATTTGATTGCGGGTTTTGTATGTTGGTCTACACAGGGTTTGAAAATGTGTCATTATATGACAAACGTCGACACAATATAAATGACCATGCCCGATTCTCTCTCTCTCACACACAATAACTTGTAATGATACAAAGGTAACATGTAAACTGCCAGAAGTAAAAAGTGTAGGTTATCGAAAACTGACAAATAATGTACATTTTCAACACTACAGCTGTTCTGCCGCAATGGAAGTATATTCACCTTTGGAAGGCTGACAATTAACAATAACAATTCCTACTGGTGTCACAACTTCTGCTGATTACTTACAAAGTTTTCACATGACTGTATATTCAGAATAAGTAAGCAATGTGCACTAATATGTTGTCATTTCCAGAGTACTAAAAACAAATCACAATGTCCTGAACATGGGATGCTTTGACTCCATTGAGAGGTGGATTTATTCTTTATTTGGCCTAAATTAAAAGCTGCTCATCTAACATTGCGTCTCTAAAGTTAGCTAGATGTCCCCATCTAGTGGTAAGAACCTTAACTTGTTGCAAGACATGGCACAAAAAAACTGTTTAATTTCCTCCCTTTTTTTCTCAAACGTCCCTAACATTTACTCTTACCCGAAATGTTCTGTAAATGTAAACTGTGTAATGGTACACATGGGTATGTTACATAACATTATAAGATGTTCACTGTTCATGTCTGTTCCTGGCTTTGTTAATGTACACCAAATGAAACCACACCCAAGATTATTATAATTATTGTTAACTCTGCAAAAGATTCAGTCAGAATGATGTTACACTGAACATGTCTCTGTTCAGCCAAATCCAAATTAATTAGTCACTGTTTGACAATCCTTTGGGCTACAGCTGGGAAATGGGTTTCAGATGGGAACAGACAAGGTTGCTCTGTTCATCATCACAACATTTTTAAAAGCAGATATCCTAAGATATTCTTTTTACTCCCTCTTGAGAATAATTCAAGAAGTCTGTTCAATGACAAGCTTAGGTTCAACTCATCAGAAAAACACAGTTTTCTGCAAATTGGACATATCAGATTACCTTTATCCATCTACTATTTTGGCAAGCAGTCTTCTCTGAAGATTTGGCTGCATTAGAGGAAAACAGGGACGCTTAATACACACTGTCACAGAACACAGGCCCAAAGGTTTGTAACCAAAGGTATTTGCCCCTCAGCCACAAGGTTTCCCCACAACCCCAAATCACTGGTCACTACAACACAGCACAACAGGCCAACTAGCCAATAGAAAAGCCGGTTTAACTGCAATTAGTCCATTTTAGCTCCATGACCACACAAAACCAATGAAACATTTTCAATTTAAACATTGAAAATGTGCACAAATACTTTAGTTCACCAATGCAAAATAGTTTTTTCAGCACCATGTAGAGCACCACGGATGGCCATAGAAGGTAAAAAAATAACAAACTAAGTAATTACTTTACCTGGAAGGTGTTTTTTTCTGTCTGATAAGTTCTTGATTTTTTGTCGATGAAGTTGCTGTGGCAACATTACTGGCGTAGTGCCGTTTCTCTAGCCCCCTTTCACACCTACAGAATCTAAATGCTGCCAAAAATACACAAGCAAAAGCCTTTGATGGCCACATATTCAATTCCATTTGACAAGCACAGCTGATTAAATTTGTCAACTAATTATTATACTCAAAGTAAGCTGAATTAGGTGTGCTTGTCCAGGGCTACAACAAAAATGAGGTGGGCATTTGTCAATAGTTTATGTAGAGATGTCTCTTCCCAACTTTGACAAACCATTTGCCTTCTTATGATACTCGATGGTGTTGTTTAAGAGGCGATGATTGTTTTGTCAAAACTGTCATTGTTTACTAGCTGGATCTAAAGACCTTCAGAAAAGTAAGCTTTTTTGTTTGTACTTGTAAATGGCAGGGTTTCTTTATTGCTAAAAGGCATTATCAAGATTAGGAAGGATGTCGTAGTAGAAGTTTCTTGATGTAGAGAGGAGAAATGTTATTGGTATAATGTCAAAATGACCTTTAATTAGCTTACAGTTTAATATTCTTAGCTGAATAGGAGTCCATTGCTTATAAAACGACTTGGGTATAAATGTAGCTATTTCCGTGATACGGTAATCTAATTTCAGAGGACACATTTGAATGTTTTGTCTATCAGCAATGATGTTGGGAGGGTTGTCCAAAAGCTCTCTGCGTTGACACTGACAGAATCATTTTGGCTTTCAAATGCACACAAACCCCCTCTTCAAGAGGAGCGGATGGTTAAAACTCCATAAATGATGTTATACCACAAAGTCACGGTACTTTGCATTATAGGAGTACGGAAGTGATTTGGCACCAAGCTGATAACCAACAACCAATAAATACAGGTGACCGGTGTCCTTTAGGCAGAATGGGTCCAAATGGATATGTCAGCATATAATGTAGACTATAATCCTAGTGCCCTGGCACATAAACTAGTACATCATAAATGCTTGAAACATCACACATTTTATTTCAAGATGCCTGAATAGAAATATTCTCTACCTTGCACCAATCATGTGACTTTATGACCATAGTACTTAAAATCTTACAATAGACCAGAGAAGATGACTCCTAGCAGGCAGTAATGCTCTAAGAGGACTATCATTACACAAGCTCCTTTTTAATCAACAGATTCAGTATCTCTTTGAGGTTATTTCCCTGGGATGATGAACAGGCAGGAATAAATTGTGCTAGTCAAGGAGAAATAAGGGCTTGGACAATGATCTTTGAATCTGTAAAGAATAGTAATTGTTAAAACTTGAAACGTAGGACAAAATGTAAAGCCCAATTAGTTAAAAATAGCATGATAAATAAAATTGTGAACAATTTAAAATAATAGTTTTTTTTCTTATCATAATATATTTTGTTACACACACACACACACACACGTTTTTCCCTTTATAATTTAATTTATAATCGTTTTTTCTTTTTTGTAATTCTGTGTGCTTCAGGAGAATGGCTGGTTTAGGTAGGAAAGGGGGGAATTTTACTAGAATTATAGCTATTGTTCTTAAACGTACATACATATTAGCAATATGTGTATGAGTCAATGTGTATGAACATGAGTGTGTGTGTATATTTACGTAAATGTGTATGTGTGTAAGAGTGCTTGAGAGGTAACATCATTATCTGACATTGGTATAGTACATATACATGTAGGTTTAAGTACTGTATGTGAAGTATATTTGTAGACATGTACAAGTATATGTTTGTAGAAATGTGCATATGTATGTGTATGAATTTATTGGAGTATCATTGTTAATACAATGGAAAAGATACAAGAAACGTTTGGAGACCAACTACAAACCAGCATGACACAGGGCAGACTACAACCCACAATCAATCCTGTTTTAACCAATGTATTGCTGTTTTGTCTACACTTGTGTTAGCCTATATACGGTATACTTCCTGGTATGACCCTACAGATTGTTCAGAACCGTCCAATTAGAATTTAATGGATCATTTCCAGCATAAGTAACGTGAGTAAGCAGGTGACCAAGCATCGTAATAGCATGCTGCTTTGAAATATTAAATAATTATATGTACTGCTAACTGGTTATCCACCTAATGTGACCTCTGCAGCTGTATGTGTAACTGTGATTTATTGACTTCAAAGTAATAATCCTTTACCGTGCCTTTTTTCTAATGTTTCTGCCCACCCCCTGTACACGCCAGTTTGTTGCTTGCACAGCACTTCACCACTAGGTGTCAGTAAACATCCAGACATGCTGTAGGCCTTTAGTACTGCTAAAGCGCACAAGTAAACAGAGACGCACTCAAATTAGATATGTTCTGTGTAACACTGCAACAATTGAAAAAATAGGCCGACAGTAAACCCCATTTGCTTTAAATATTTCATGTAAGTCAAGACAGCAAGGCTTGTCACTTCATTAGCAATCATTTCCAACAGACTAAACTAAATGTTATTGTCCGCAGTATCTCTCTCTCTCTTGCTTGCTCTCTCGTTCCCCCACACTCTCACTCTCTAATGTAGAGTGGCAGGCAGGCCGTGTGATAGACCCAGGCTTAGGGTGGTAAAGTATTACTCTCATACTTTCCCAGGCAGCCAGGAGCTTTAAACAGGCTGGAGATGGCTGTCAATTCCCCTGGGTTCTAATGAGTTTGGGCAGTTTGACATACCGTGTTCTCTCTTCCCTCCATGGGACTCGTCTCGGTGACGGATGCCTTCTGGAGAGCACCAAGGCCACCCGTTCACCAACACTCAGGGTGCTACTGAACTGAAGTGTTGGGGTGTACCTCCCCAAGGGTCCTGGAGGAGAGGGTGCTAGGGCCAGAGTCCTCCTCCTGGAGCTGACAGCACAGTGTGTCAGTGTGACGTGCTAGTTCAGTCACTAAACCAGACTTGGGCACGGCTCAGAGGGTGGTCGGAGGGTAGACGTAAGGAATCTCCTATAGCCTCTCCCTCAATGGTTCCGGAAGTCAAGCGGCCACTTAAATGACAATGTGTTTCAAATCCTTAGCGGACGGTTTCACAGACACAGATTAAGCCTACTTTTGCACCGAAAAAATAAAAACTCAATCTCAATGGAGTTTCCTATTGAACTCAAATTTTTTTTTTGTCCAAGACTCGGCTTAATCCCCGTCTGCAAAACCAGCCCTAGGATGTTTTTTGATGAAAAAAATTGCAGGAAAAATCACAGCTTGTTTTACTAATCTGATTGACTGTACATGACAATGATTTTCATCGTGTTCAGTGGCAGACCTGCGAGCTCAAGTGCCATTAGTGCGCCTAACACTGACTGGGATATATTATGTTACTGAGAGCTATTCACTCCAAAACTGGCCCTGAATTAATGCCAAAGTTATACTGCTTCCCAATGTAAAATCATTCTTGATGCACTATTTTGAGTAATAGTTGATCGTTTTTTCACCACACATTGATTTTGGATTAATGGCTCAGCACAGAAATAATGGCTCACCAACCAATAATGCGGTTTTAGGATGTATGGGTAAAAATTAGTTTCTGTTTGACTTCTCGAACCAGAGAGAAGGCGGAGCGTGTCCTAATACTACCTGCTCTGAGAGCATATTGCATGTTGTTATCAATAGTGCAACAGTGTCACATTTATTGCAGCCTCATATAAACCCATTTGCGAACAGATGACAAAAAGTCAATAGGCCATTACTGCTACAGTGCTGTAATGGTGGACAGTGACTGGTGAGCAGAGGGACCATTAGTTATAAGTGTGCTTAGAGAACACAACATTCAGGGGCAGAAGACAGACGCAGCAAAATGATTGTGAGGCCTTCGGTTGTTTTTATAGAATAATTGCATCCATCTTCCTATCCCTTTTTTCTGGGATGTTACCTACTGAACCATATGTATTTCAAAAACCCATCCAAAAGCATTTTAATAATACAAAGACTAAAACGTGACATTCATTTGAACCTTGGTCTGCTTTACAGTGAAGACGTTTTGGTTACATATTCTAAGCATTCAACATCAGCCTGAAGTCTAAAACCCACTGCCTCGGCAGTCAAGTACATTCAGCATTCAATCTGCCTTCAGCAGTTACATCATCAATGAACACCAAAGAGACGCTTCCAATGGCCGCCATACGTGCCCAGCCGATAACACCGCTACCAATTTATATCTTTCATGAGGTGATAGATCTTTTTTTCTTCACGTTTTCCTGTACTTTTTCATCTTTGTCTCAGTTGTCCACAAGACATTTTACCATGTTTTAGAAAACTCTAACCTGGCTATCCTGTTTGTGATTTGCACCTCTCAGTATACCTTTGGTTGATGGCAGTGGCAAACATCGTAGCGGTTTGGCTACATTGCAAATGCCATTAGATTGTTCAGCTTCATAATGGCTTCCCTGAACTTCGGTGACATCTCGTCTTTCTGCTGACAGACACCAATAGCAGATTCCAAACCCAACACAAAACCACTGTATCAGTAGAAATGTTGCAATAAATAGGCTAATTATCAAAGCTGCTAGCGATGCAACATGTTCACAGTTGATAAGGTATAGTCTCTCCTGTAGGGTTTATACTGTAGGTAAGGCATTTTCAAGGCATGAACATAAATGCAGTGATTGGCACAAGCTAAAGATGAAAGAAGACTATGGCGCTTTCATTGTACGTCATTTTTAATCAATGTTCAACTTGTGAAAATACATTGTGGGAACCTGTCCATAAACAATGTACACGTCCCGAGTAGTAAAGGAGCACCACAGCCAAAAAGAAATGAACCCTAAGCATATTAATGTCATCAGTGGAGGTATGTCTGCTTTTAGGCTTAAATTATCTTCCTTTGGTCATATTGATCCCCACCGTTCCATAATGGTTCTACCTAGAAAGTTTCAGCACAAGCCATTTTACTTGGCTGGTGAGTGAGAAGCCCCGGTCCTCTGAGGGGCTCTTGGATATCGCCAGGCCCTCACGTTCTAGCTGTCATGGAGGCCCAGCTGTTAATAGTTGGGTGTAGTCTTGAATACCTCCACGGCAAATACTGTTTAAAGGAGCGATACCAATTCAATAACCCACATCTCACATGGACAGTGTAATACCACCCAACCGCTATGCTCTCCTCCCAACCAATCTAATTTGGTTTTGTATCCCGTTTCCAAGCTTTAAACTCCGGCTGAGCTAGAGAGTGATTACAAGGTTGTTTCTGGGAGATACATTTGTGCACTGCAATGACTGAAACATCTTTATTTTCATTTTGGTCTTGCTCTGGCTCCGTGATCTCAAAATGGTATAAGCGAGGAAAGAGCTTCTGGTGACGGGAAGACTTTCGCAATCGCTTTCCTGAAATTGCGTTTCGTGTTATGGATTATTTTCCTGCCGTCTTGAGCCAGTGAATTTGGTGACATTTACGGGGATGCTCTCACTCTGAAGAGTGAAGAAATGTGACAACACGATTCAGATCTCAAACGCAGACCTTACTTTACATCATATTAGGCACGCCCCTACTTCACAGCTACCCTTTTAAAAACAAGACTGGTCTAAAATGTTCTCACACGCTGACAGTCTCCACGTAAGGGTACATGGCCTGCAGTACCAAAACTCCTTGTCACTAGCGAGAGGCCCCCAGCATGATAGAAGCATGCTGGGGTTCAGGATAGACCACATTGGGGTACGGGATAGACCACATTGGGGTTCAGGATAGACCGCATTGGGGTTCGGGATAGACCACATTGGGGTACGGGATAGACCACATTGGGGTTCAGGATAGACCACATTGGGGTACGGGATGGACCACATTGGGGT
>JACXGK010007907.1:0-14070 GCA_016801125.1 Novumbra hubbsi
GCATGGTGTGGAAGTGTTGTGGCATGCTGTGGAAGTGTTGTGGCATGCTGTGGAAGTGTTGTGGCATGCTGTGGAAGTGTTGTGGCATGCTGTGGAAGTGTTGTGGCATGCTGTGGAAGTGTTGTGGCATGCTGTGGAAGTGTTGTGGCATGCTGTGGAAGTGTTGTGGCATGCTGTGGAAGTGTTGTGGCATGCTGTGCAAGCCAAGTGTTGTGAATCGATAGGTAAGTGAAGGAAAGGTGGTAAGGTGGTTAAAGTTGTTAATAATACATTTCTTAATTTTTCTATGAAACGTCACTGTATATGAGTTCACTCACTGTCTAAATCCCAAATTGCCCCCTATTCCATATTTCTGACTATGGGACCTTAAGCCATGGACCAAAATAATATACTAACTATGTAACATTTAGGCCACATTGTATATGGCAGTTCAGAAATATGGTATTTTTGTTGCTAGGAGACTGTCATAACACAGGTTATGCCACTTGGGTAAGGAAACCTCTCTGAACTCATCATGATTAAATGACAATGACGGAATAATGAACAAGACCAGGTTCCTTGTCTTCTAGAGGAGCTTGGCCCCAAAAGGCTGAAATAGGATTGATCCTATTTCAAGAGGAAGCCCAAGTCGCTGAGCTCTACTATCCTTCACCTTATCCCAGAAGAATGTCAACCAAACTGTGGTTAGAACACCACATTACATGAATTAACAATGGCTATTTATGACTACTGATGACCAAATATTAATTTGTACCCGTCATCATGGATGCGACAATCCTTATTTATTTACAATTTTACATTTGCCATCAGAGTATTTACCTGCAATAATGCTCACACCATCTTTTATATACCCCCATTTTCATTTTGGATAGGTTACGCAGACCCACCATGGCCTCGGGAGTTCAGGAGGAAAAAAATGATGCAACGTTGAAATGCCAGTTGAAGTCATAACCAGCCTTTAGCCACAGGCTATTCACATCAGAGCCCGAAAAGCCAACAACACACTGAGCAACAACGAAAGGTAGCCTGAACTATGTTCACCCTGCCAGGTCAAACAGACAAATACACACGTTGGTGCCAACACACACACACACAGGACCCCCGGGTCGGAAGGTGGTACAGAGAAAAGATAGGGAAATTATAGTACAGGGAAAGTATAGGGAAATTATAATACAGTGAGATTGTAGTATAGAAAAAATTACCGTACAGGGAAATGACAGTATAAGGAAATGTAGGTATAGGGATCTTATAGTGACGTTAATTAATAATTATTGTTTAATTAGTGATTACACTGAGTGACTACTGTATAGGGAATATTGTGTGACTCCTGTGTAACTACCATGAATATACTTGCTGACTGATTACTGTATATTAAAGGTATTTAAAAAACAGCAAAATATATGTTTTTTACAGATGGCTTTGGCAATAATAAGAACATACATTTCTGTATATACATACTGCAAATGATCAAAAGGCACATTTTGTTTAAGCTTGAAAACATGGATTTATCACACATCTGGATTGCTTCAAGCACGCTGTGATCCCACAGAACTCCCTGAATGGTCTCTGCTGAAAAGTATTGCCCCAAATCTGGACAAGAATGTCATTTAGAAATTAGACCACAATATTGCCTTCCACTGCTCGTAGAGTGGAACGGAAAGTAATTGCTTCACACTTTGTTCGTTTTTTACAGTCCAGCCAAATGTATTTTCGGCAGATCATTGAAGATATGAGATACATGTTGTCTTAGTATAAGTGCTTTAAGTTTTAATATTGACCCAGACCTCTGACATTACATAAATAGCTGCTACTGCCTTCTTCCTTGCCATGATATCTAACAACCAATGGGACTAAACAAAAGCAAATACCAGAATCGGCCATCTTCATATGTAGGTTTAGTAAACTTACAGCTGGATCTGGATGCTATTGATGAAGAACTGTTTTTAGCCTGCCTTGTAACAGAGTTGAAATCCTTTCTGTTCCAGTTAAGTGAAGATATAAGTTAGCTGCGTCAGTCAGAATATATGATCTCAAGACAAGGTTACACTCTAATTTAAGGGGTCTCAATTTCAATCTGTGGACATTCTATTTATATTAATATTGTTCCAAAAACTGGAAAACTGTTGACCCAAACCTTGACAAGCAAATACTTTTGGGTCAAGGTTTGGGTTAGAATTAGAAGAAGGTTTAGGGTAAATGTTGTGGTTAGGATTATGGTTGGGAAAAAGGCTGAAGTTAGAAAGAAATCAAGGTCTTCCAAATCGTTCCTCAATTGAAGCTTATTGGCAGTAACTTCAGCTACTGTCGTTTCCCCCGGGTTCACTGAAACTTGTCGCGTTAGTAGCTGCGTTTTGCTCGGTAGGTCTGAACTGACACCAGCTGTGTTTGTCTTGTACACATCTTTCTGTGTCTTTTGAGCGACTTTTTTCATCAATTTGTCCTATTGACCGTTGAGAGTCTGGAGAAGATAAGGCAGCAACGGCAAACACATCACATCTCCCCAATCTAAACAAACAGTCCCGCCGCTCAGATTCGTCTTGGTTCGCCCTGGCTAGCCGTGGTCACACCTGCCAGTCACCTCGTTCCCTAAAGAGGCCTCTGGTCGAAGGGAGGGAACTGAACAGGGTGTAGGAGGGCCCTGGGGACAGAGCCCAAGCCTGCGGCCATGTAATTCCCTTATCAGAATGTTGTGACCAGAAACAACTTCCAGCCTACTGCCCCGAACATCACCCTATCCCCTTGGTAGGGCCTTCTACCCAGAGTCCTAATGTATGGGGGAGTAGGGTGCCACTGGGGACTCGGAGCGAGGCTCGGCTGGCCGCGGGCCACCAACACCGCTGCAGATAACATCCTGGGTCTGGCAACATGGAGGTTTCCATTTCCATATCCTACCCTCCTCATGTTTGTTGGGGCTGGGTATTGACTGGGGTTTAGAGGCTGGGTTTTAACTGGGGTTTAGAGGCTGGGTATTGATTGGGATTTAGTGGCTGGGAATTAATTGGGGTTTTGAGACTGGGTATTGAATGGGGTTTCCAGGCTGGGTATTGATTGGGGTTTTAAGGCTGGGTATTGATTGGGGTTTCAAAGAAGAAACAAAAGGGTCACTTAAAATAAATAAAACAATGTAAAATGGAGCCACAGCGTTCATGTCTCTGTTACATGTTTGTCTGGTGGTGAGGGTGGAATAGGAAGAGCTCTGTAGTATGCCCGGAAGTCTCTTTAAACTCATTCAATAAACGAGGGACCGATTTGGAGCTCGACATATAGTTCAGTTTGACGAAAGCATCACAATGGCCTGAACTTTCTTTGGTTTAATTAATGGCTGTAGCTTCTTTTTGGTCAGTGATGGAGGTATGTTTGTGTGAGTGTTTGTGTATGTAAGTGAGGGCGTTGTGTGTGTGTACATGTTTTACTATCCCAGTGGGAAACAAACCTCTACAAGAATTGTAAAGGACAATAAAAATGAATGTAGGGACATTTCACTGGTAGCTATCTTTGGCTTGGAGGTTAGATTTAGGGGTAATGTTACACTTGAGGTTAAGGTTTGAATTTGTAAGGGGTTGGTGTTAAGGGATAAGGCTCCGACAGTATGTACATTTCTAGAGAAACATCACATATCAAAGTCCGTCTTGAGTTCTTTCTCTGGGAGGGAAAAGAAAACATTTAATATTGAGGGAACAGCCAAGACGACATCTGAAATGTTGTGTCTCTCTCAGACACACACACACTATCTTCACCTACTCCATCCTCACCTCCTCTATAACCATTTTGTTTGGGTCAGCTTCTGTCCTCCGCTGGAAATGGCACTCGGAGGATGTCCTGTGGGTAAAATTAAACAAGCTAGCTGTGTCTTCAGATTTCATGGACCCCAGAAGAGTCTGTCCTGCAACACAAATCCCGACCTCACAGTCAGACTACATGGGTGTAAGCTAAAACGATTTCAACCTACTGGATCTCTGAGATATCCCTTATGTTGGAATGTTAATTTAACATGGGTGCTTTTGTTATTAGAAAAAGAATTCCCCCATTGCCTATTTACTGCCGTAACTTGTATTCAACGTTTTGTGTAAATTCTACTGAACAAGCCACATATAACGGTTAATAATATGGCATCCATGTACTCTTTCTTCTGCATCTAGAACACATGCTGTCTTCTTTCACCGGTGTTAGAAACCTCACCAACTACTCTCAGGAAGTCAGAGACGCTGTGGTTGTCCTTCCAAAATATCAGTTTGCAGGGACCCAGAGATGTGTCCGGTCCGGCACACGGACCAGACTGCGCCAGGGTGATTGATCATCCATCCCAGGCACGAGGGACAAAATATGTATTTTTGATGTCGAGCCCCTGCAGCTATGCCCCTGAAGCACAATACTGTACAGTCTTTGACAGGCCTCAGAAGTGCTACATGTCCCCATTGTAAATACATAGGTATGTGGAATACACTGATTTCACACAGAGCTTTCTATGCACTCAGACGACGGTTGAATATTGCATTACAGCTTCACAGCTCTACCCATAATCACCTCATAGGCTCACTCAGAATTATTTGTTCAATATGTACCCATATGGGCATTTACTAGTTCCGCTTTGAGCAGAAATCTGTTATGATGGTTGATTGCTGGTTTGTACACTATTTAAGAGATGTGATTGTTTCTGTGTCTTTTCTCTAAAGATACCAATCAAAATGGCATCTGTTCCACTGAATTATTCCAAGTCTTATTTTTGCCCAAAAGCGAAGATATTAAACCCTTAAAAACCTGTGTAATGTTCTGTGTAGATTCTTATTAGAGAGACTTAGTTGCCATAGGAACAACTGGCCATAACGATTACCGATCACACAAGTAACGATCAAAGCGGTAGATTACATTTATCGTCACATCAAACGCAGATCTATTAATTCATATTATAGTTTCCGTTTAACCGCTTTTTGTTGCAACATGCCTCTTAGCTTCTCTCCGCCATCGCAAGATAATGAAGTGATCATTCTGCCAGCAGCCATTAACAAAAATCACACACGTCTGATGTTCAGCCTTAAGGCGAGTTCCCTTTGTTTCCAGTGTGTCACAGTGAGATGTCGGCCGGAATGTGTGTCCCGGTCTCCTCGCTTTAATACACTCTTGGGCTCCACAAATCCACGCAAGATTAGGACCTTGTAAAGGAAAACATGACCTTGTAGGTAGACCCTTCCCTTGGGAAAAAGGCCACTCCAGGCTTAGGATTTAGGGGGTAAAAGTTACAGTTGTTATTAGGTTTAGGTGTCTGGTGTTTGGGTTTTGTTAGGGTTTCGGGGGAAAGGGTTTAGAAGAACGGGGGTTATCGTTTGGGAATGACGGGAATAATGTTTGTTGTCCCCAGCAGGGAAGAAACTAAGTAAAAGTGTGTGTGTAAAACAAAGTGTTTGTGTGTGTCCGCGCATGTGTGTGTGATGCCTAGGAGTGTGTGATGCTTGCGTGTGTGTGTGATGCGTGCGTGCGTGTGTGTGTGATGCGTGCATGCGTGAGTATGTTTGTTGGAAGATTTCTGTATTGTCCTCATGTTTGTGATGTATGAAATAAGAGCAATCTACTCCAGATCAGGTAGTTTGACCTTATTTGGTCGTGTCAGTAATGGCTCCCTACACCCTATGCGGTACACCACCCTACACCCTTTGTGGTTCGCTCACCAAAGGCAGGCAGTCGGGCGCCATTTGGGACACGCACAGTGTGTTTTCCCAACAGAAATTATCTAGCTGCAGAATAACCTCGTAACATTCCCCCTCCGATATTGCAGCTGGCTGTTCAAACTGTGGCGAGACCTCAGCTTTTCAACGGGGTGCCAATTTCACGCTTGTGTGATGTGATAGCTGAGGCCAAACCCTACTCACTGACACGAAAGGAAGATGCAATAATGTCTTTATCAATGACAGCCACACACTCTATACAATAAAAAAAAGAAAAACATTCCCAGCAATATTGTTCTACAGTTTCTGGTGTCATTTCTATAGTTCTATAGTCGAAAGTTGTCGCAATCCTCGGGTGTAGAATTGCTTTGGTCGTTGTGTTGGTGACCATAAGCGAGGTCTGGACGGAGACACACCGCGGTCAGTAGAGAAAGTGTCAGGCTTGGAAAGGCTGTAACCCAAGCAGTCAACCTGCTGGTCCCAGGCCATTTGGACCCATCATATAAGTCTAATGTTAATACAAAGATTCTCACGCAATCTTAATTGATTTTGATTCAGATGGTATTAATATCAATCAACTGTTTTAAGTTCGCATTTCTCAATCAAATTATGTCAGTCCGATTGGAACGACACATTAATTCCAATCTCTCAAACTATGGGCTGTTTGTATGTTAGTTCAAGTTCCAACCTCATGAAATATGGGTTGTTCCCATGTTTTTTCTAGTTCCAACCTCACAAACTATGGGCTGTTTGCATGTTTTTTCTAGTTCCAACTTCACAAACTCCGGGATGTTTCCATGTTAGTTCCAGTTCTAACCTCACAAAATATGGGCTGTTTCCATGTTAGTTCCAGTTCTAACCTCACAAACTATGGGCTGTTTCCATGTTAGTTCCAGTTCTAACCTCTCAAACTATGGGCTGTTTCCATGTTAGTTCTAGATCCAACTTTTCAAACTATGGGCTGTTTCCATATTAGTTCTAGATCCAACCTTTCAAACTATGGGCTGTTTCCATGTTAATTCTAGATCCAACCTTTCAAACAATGGGCGGTTTATATGTTAGTTCTAGATCCAACCTCTCAAACGATGGGCGGTTTATATGTTGCACTAACTCCTGTGGCTCCTAAGTAGTAGTCTTAGTCATTGTAAAGCCTTAACAAATCATTCTGGTTTATTTATTTGATGGCCAGAGAATCCGCTCTCTTCCAAGCATAGATGTACAAAATGACCAACGGGCTTGGCAAGATGTGCATCAGAGGACAACTACCTTTACGTTCGAGTCACCGAATCAGCTGGGGAGCTTCTGTGATAAGCCGAGGCCATAATTGCCAATTCACACAAAAATGAATGATAATTTTTTTTAATTACTGGTTCCTTTACAATTTATTATGTGTGACGAAATAGCAACTAAATTGCCAGGAGGATCCTCAGTCCCAACCCATGATAGCTGTGAAATTACAATGAAACGAAAAGCCAGAGTTGTGTAATGCTTTATAACATAATTACTTTCCACTGAGCGTTGACACTGACTGACACACAGGCAGAGCAGTTGGGTTTAAGCTACACACACTTTCACCCACGCACACAACAACACAGTTTACCGCATTACACACATGCACATACACAACACATTTCACGATTGGTCCCCTCTCTACGATTTTTCACTCTGGTTATCTTATCAGAATGAGGGATTTCAAACCACGCCTGTCAGTTGGAAAACTGATTGACTTCTTATGTCCCCTTTTACTTCATCATCAACCCAATGTTTATGTCTGAACATAAATGCATGAAGAGTGAGTAAGTAGAAGTCCACTTCCCAAATGGCTCCCTGAATGGCTCCTTTTCCCCTTCGCAGTGCACTGCTTCTGATGGGGACTGATAGGACAAAGGGTGCCATTCGGAATATTACCTCTATATGTCTATATATATGTTTCCGAGAGTGAAGGTGGAATGTTCTGGTAAAGAGCTTTACTCCGCCCGAACTGCCAAAAGCCTTGGCATTTAGCTGGAGTTGTGAGATAGACAGAGATAGTGTTTATGGTGGAATCAGGAGACGATGCATTAGGAGGAGGTGCCTAGCGCGACAGGTTGACAGCTCTTAGAGCTCCTCCACTCAACTCCTAATTTATGACCAGAGCGTTTTCCTGGATGGAAAGAGGTGGGAATTACTGCCAAACAACGAAGGAAATGGCCTCCTCCCTCGAGATACAAAATGTGAGGAGAAAAGGCCAGATTGGTGCCACACTTCAACACGACAAGAGAATTTATAGCCACCTTCCTGTCCTAAGTTTTTTCCAGACGAGAATAGAGTAAAGGAAGTGGACAGGCGTGGACGAGGACCGCACTGTTGGCCAGGAGGCAGTGAATGAAAGCACTACAAAAGAGTTAGAGAGAGTCTGGAATTACCTGTTCCCTTGTTCCTCCTACCTTGAATAAAATGTTATCGCTATCACTCCCTCTAAAAGAGAGAGGGAATTTGACGGCTACTCTAACTGTCACACACACAAACACACACACATGAATATCAACACACACACATACCCAAAAAGAGACAGCGAGTCTGAAGGCTATTACCTGTGCTTCGGCCGTCCTCACATGGTTTAGTCTGTCAAATTGCCCCCCCCCCCCCTGTCAACACTCACCCTCTGAGGAGAGAACGATTCCCACAGAGGGCACACAGTCTCTCACACAGACCTGGGGAGAGGGACGGTGGGGACGGTGTGGGGTGGGGGGGATTCAGACTCCCTAAGTCCCTCGTTCTTTTTCTCCCTCTAGGTTCCTCTCCCTTCTTCGTGCCACCCTGCCTCCTTGAGACAATTTGGCTCAAGTGTGGCTCCAGGAGGGGACGGGGAGCTAAAGGTCCTCTGCCTGCCGTCAGCAGGGGAGCGCGGGACAGGACAGGACACAAAGTGCAACGGCTGCAGGCCAGGCTGCTGACTCAGGGCCTCGTCCCGGGGAGTGCCGTAAGTGCAGCAGGCGGAGGTGGGGGACGGAACACAGACCTGGGTTCAAGCTGTATTAGATTTGACCTTTTGTTTATGCACAAGGTTAACCGCAGGACTATTGGGCTGTGGGGCCGGACAAGCAAAGTCGAGTCTTTAGACACTCTTACGGACAACCCGGTGGTGGTATAGCTGTTCTCACCGTTTTGGAGCCGGTCATACCGGTGGTGGTACAGATGTTCTCACCATTCTGGAGCCGGTCATACCGGTGGTGGTACAGATGTTCTCACCATTCTGGAGCCGGTCATACCGGTGGTGGTATACATGTTCTCACCATTCTGGAGTCGGTCATACCGGTGGTAGTATAGATGTTCTCACCGTTTTGGAGTCGGTCATACCGGTGGTAGTATAGATGTTCTCACCGTTTTGGAGTCGGTCATACCGGTGGTGGTATAGATGTTCTCACCATTCTGGAGCCGGTCATACCGGTGGTGGTATAGATGTTCTCACCGTTTTGGAGTCGGTCATACCGGTGGTGGTATAGATGTTCTCACCATTCTGGAGCCGGTCATACCGGTGGTGGTATAGATGTTCTCACCGTTTTGGAGCCGGTCATACCGGTGGTGGTACAGAGATACTTATGCCTTCTAAGTGGGGAATTGCTATTTCCATCCCTCTCGCCTTTTCATGCCCTCATTTGAATTTCATGATGCCGTCACTGTCAGTTATCCAGCCATGCTTAGCTGTGTTTCAATATATCCCCCACCATGCGCCCTTGGAGAGTTTCTGAATGAGCCAGACTCCTTTTGTAGGCACAGATCTTCAGGACGGCTTGCTGTACTGGGCGAGAACATTCTGACGACGAATCTTCCTTTTCCACATCTTTCTTTACCCTCCTTGCCTCTCTGTTTTAAGCCACTACATTGATTGATACATCGTTTCCTTTCCTGTCCCTTCATCCCTGACCCCACCCCCATATAGGCATGTGTCTTTGTGGTCAATGCTCTCTCTTTCCCACCAGGGTTCTCTTCTGTATCAACATCTCTCCCTTATATTCATTGTTGTCTCTTTCAGCCAACTAGACTAGGGAAATAAACTTCCATAGGACCTAACGTCCTTCCAAGCCCATTCCTTGATCTCTTCCCATTCCCATCTGCTGCTTATGCAACATTCTATTCTTTTAATTTTCTAGCCTCTGCCTCTAACCCTAACTACTCCTCTATCCTAATAATTCAACATAACAATTATAATTTGTTAACACTAACATTTGTGTGCTTGGTTTTGGCACATCATTTGAACCCAATTATGACAATTGTAAATGTTTTTTAACATATTTACTTTAACGCTAATAAAATATTACCGAAGTTGAAAGTTAATACACTACCCTCGATAATTATTTTTATTAAAAAATAAATTGTGTTAATAAGCTATTTATTACACATATAATATGAGAGAATTTTAACCTGTAATTGGAGAAACATCTTTTTTTATTTCTAATCAATAATGTAATATTTGTCTGGGTCTCTATTCTGGTTTATTACTCCATGGTGTCCCACTCCATGGTGTCACATGGGTTACAATGATACTGGACCAGGACCACCCAACTGAGCCTTCTCCTATAATGTTTGACGACCTGGAGGAACACATAATTCATCCATGCCGAATTTCTCCAAATCCAGAGTTAATGGTCCTTGCTTATGGACTCCACACCTTCAGCTTTCAGTTGGGTTTCGGTCAGTGAACTAGGATGGCCATTACAAAGCCTGATTCTTTGGTCGGTGAGACAGTTTTGTGTGGGTCTGTATGTATTTTGAAATAATTGACAACACAAGTATTAGCCTTCTTGTCGAAATCCTAAACGTTGCTCTAAAATGTCATGGTACTTGAGTTAAACAAGGTTCCCAGGACATTGGAAGGAAAACAGCCCCACAACCTCGCATATCCCCCAGTGGGGTCATTAGGCCTGGTCTTCATGCTTCAGCCCTGAATCTGGATGGAGTAGCCAAATGGTGGTTCCAATTCCCAAAATACAGTATATTTATAATAGCACAGTCATGTTGTTTTTCTGCCACTACCACATTTTTTAAGGTCAACAACATTTGTCTCATTTCATTTGTGTTTTGTGATGAACGAAGTTTATATATGAATTTGGCATTTGTTTAACCTCATATATATATCACAGGTGAAAGGGAAAATAATAAATTAATGTTCTCAATGAATCTGATAGACTTGACTTGAAGAAACTATTTTTCTGTTCATGTTTGTTTAAAATCATTTCCGGGGGGTACCAGTAATATCACATTGGTTTTTAGATGAATTTTACATTTAAATAAAAAAAAAGTCTCAATAACAACTGTGAAATTATTTATTTGCATTTTTGCTCATCTTTGCCACGGGAGTCAATAATTTTAAGCTGAATAATAAGTATATTTACTTGATATCTTTGTCTTTTCTCACCATCCTGCAACTACTAGTGTCCAGCTACCCAACTTGATTCCATTCCTTCTTCCTGTAGCTGAACGATAGTATCTCTGGAGATGTACAACCTCGCAACTTATTGACTCAGACTTCAATACTGTCAGTCACACCTCTCCTCAACAAATCAGCAATGACCCCTGTAATGTCAAAAACGACAGGCCTGGATCCTTTTTATATAGTATATATATAAGTCTATATGCAATAGAAAATTGTACAAATACAACAAATCAAATGTTGAAAATAAGACTTAAAATATATGCCCACTTTGCATTTGATGCCAGCATCACGTTTAAAAACCTTTGGGAGACAGGTAGCTCAAGACTGGAAAAGTTGTGTCATGTAAAATGCGAAATAGGACAATTGGCAACAGGTCAGTAACATGTTTGGGTATTAAAAGAGTATTACAGAGAGAATGGGTCTGTCGGAAGTATGGATGCTGAGGCGTTCATCACTCTGTTAAGGTTGCTTGGGCAAATGATTTGCACATCATTGCATTATTTTATTAGAAATGTACGCAGAATCCCAAAGTTTTGGGAAAAAGAGTTGTTTATTTAAGGAAGTTTCAAAGTCAAAATAGTCAAGTTCTAGGCAGAGTGCTTTCAAAGAAGTGGAAATGGGAGTCCAGCCACACGAGGTAAAGTAGTAATAATTTTGACAGCCATTGGCAAGTGAGTTAAGGCATTTCTTGTTGATAATCCACTTTGATATTAGCCAATTGTGTGTAATTGTTTGAAAATGATTTAAAGTCCAAGCATACTTAATGGATGAGAGCTGTCAACTAGCCTAAAGTAGAGAGCTTCCAGTTTTTTGGATTGTAAAATAGTTTTGAGGACGTTCTGTTTTGTTTGGGGCGTCCTGCATCATTCAGTGCAGCATCGATAGGGAGCTAATATTGCAGGCCAGACAGCCCTAGTTGTAAATGAGTAGGCAGCAAGTAGGAACAGTGCTTGCTACACACTCAATGATCCTCTCGGTCACATTGGAAAGGAGTATTTTAGTATCAAGAAAGTGCAACGTTTGGGTATACCAAAACCAATCCCAAAGGCCTTCTGCTCTGTGAACGCTGACTCCCTCGTTGTTTTTGTCTAGATATCTATTTGTTACTTCGACACTGTGAGCCGTCAGATCCTCCTCTTCAAGCCTCCAGATTAGGCGTCCCAGGCCTTGCGTCCTCCCAGACATGTCATTCATACCAGGTGACGTGGAGAGACTCCCAACACTTGCTAATGGTGTCCCCGAGCCCTCAGATCAATGTCCTCTCTGTTCTCTTAACGTCACCCGGCTCTCACCTCCTCTCTTGATCACGTTTCCCATCCACTCTTGTGACACTCAGGTGGCAAAGCACGTTTCTGTGTGCCTGATCTCTGATTGGATGTTCGACCACCACCCCAGGTTTGACCTCAATAAGACAGAGTTGCTAATACTGGGGGAGGTCTTACTGCTCCAGGACATCTCCTATCCTGGTGTACACCTCCATGGTGTCCCCTCTAAGTCCTCTCTATCCTGGTTGATAACTCCATGGTGTCCCCTCTAAGTCCTCTCTATCCTGGTGTATAACTCCATGGTGTCCCCTCTAAGACCTCTCTATCCTGGTTGATAACTCCATGGTGTCCCCCTCTAAGTCCTCTCTATCCTGGTGTATACCTCCATGTTGTCCCCTCTAAGACCTCTCTATCCTGGTTGATAACTCTATGATGTCCCCTCTAAGACCTCTCTATCCTGGTTGATAACTCCATGGTGTCCCCCTCTAAGTCCTCTCTATCCTGGTTGATAACTCCATGGTGTCCCCCTCTAAGTCCTCTCTATTCTGGTGTATAACTCCATGGTGTCCCCTCTAAGACCTCTCTATTCTGGTGTATAACTCCATGGTGTCCCCCTCTAAGTCCTCTCTATCCTGGTGTATAACTCCATGGTGTCAAGACTGCCTTGAGGAACCTTGACGTGACCTCAGACAACGCTGGTTAATGCTCAGTCACGTGTCATATTCCATCTGGACTACTGCAGTGTTATCATGGCTGGACACACTGCATTCTGCCAGCAGACCCGTGCTACTGAATCAGAACGCCGCACCCCATCTAATGTTCCACCTTTCCACTGGGTTCTCATGACACCAACTCCTCCTCTAATCTTCCTTCAATTGGTAGGTTGACAGTACAGTTTTCCTTCCCTCCAAATGTTTTAAACAGCAATAGTGTCAACTGGGACACTAAATGTCAAACACTGAAGGACAGAAGGAAGCTAGCAACATACAATTGCTTGTAGTAATGTCCATACGTAACAATAATCATAATAAATAAATAGTAAAGAGCCGGGAAAAACGTGTTCCTGATTACATATTGCAAGTAACAAGACAGCAGATGGTAAAGCTAATTACTAACACCCAGGAAGATTGTAAAAATAAATACCCTCTTTGTTTTTATGTTCAACAACCCTAGATAGATCAGACACGATGGCTCAATGGGCAGCAACTACACAAATCCTCCCACTCACAAAGTAACAGTCAAACTAATAGCTTTCTCTATCACCATCCACCACGTGTGTGTTTAGTGTGTGTATGTGTGTATGTGTGAGAACCAGTGTTGTGGGCTATGGTCAAAACTTCCTGAATGAGTAACACTTATTTGGTAAGAAATAAAAAATATTATCCAGGATTTCATTACAAGGTACCAGGCACTTTTTAAAAGAACAATAATTGAAAGAACTTGCAGCCTTATTGGCAATTGAAGCACATGTGTTCTGTGTTAAACTGAGCTACGAGCAAGTCTGGTAAATAAGCCCGTCCCCAGAGAGTCCCCGGTTCACTCTAAGGGATTAGAATCAGAGAGGGAGAGGGAGGGGAGACGGGGAGGGAGAATGGACATTCATATAACACCGGGTTACAAACATCACAGGGCTTTTGTAATTAAAGTGGGTATACTTGTCCATGCAGATTGTCAGCATTACAAATCAATAAGTGAAACAGAATGGGGATAAATCTTCTGTTACAGTAAG
>JACXGK010007908.1:0-17718 GCA_016801125.1 Novumbra hubbsi
GTTATTTACTGTCTCTGATCCTATACTCTCTGTACCATCTCTCTTCTCTTTCAGGTAATCGTTTTGAAGACATGGAGACCTTTGGGAGCCTCTGTAGTGTCCTAAATGCCAGTGCTCACTTTCACACTGAGGTAGTCTACATGTTCCTGAAGGACTGACAAGCGTGGAAGTGAAGGGCTGAAGAAATTAAATGAGAGAGGACCGGATTAATGTGGCAAACTAAAGACGTGAAGGGAGGATTGGCTGTCCAAGACCGTTATGGAATATGTGTAAATTATCTCAGTGAATTGTATTTACATCATTGCGTAGTTTTATACTTTTGTTATAAGGCTTATTTATACTTTTGTAAAGTAATTGGTTTAAAATCTTGGTATCCTTTAAAGGAGTATGTATATAATCATTTTATATCCTTTGGCAAATATTAACATTTCATGAATGGGTTCGGCTTGTACTGCATTAGCTGATGGAAGCTGAAACAAACCTGTTTTTGAATAAATGAGGACAATTTAAAATGTTATCATTTTAATTATTGATTCACCGTTATCTACATTTCTTATCTGAGATCAATATATACATCAAGTCTAGTAAATGAAAATATATTACAATCGGTTGTGACAACAGACTTGAGTGAGGCAAATAAGAAATAGGAAATATATATATAGGAAATATATTCATCACTGATCATATAATGGTCAAAAACAGTCATATCAAATGGCATGAAAAGCATCAGTTCAGGAATGTGCTGGGTAAAAATCGACGCTAACAACAAAATACTAGTTTTAATAACAGTTACACAGCTGGTGGTGTAACAGGGTATAACGGTCCCAAACCATTTTAGAGGGTCGTGTTCCCAGCAGGCTGTACCAGTAAATAACATCCGTCCAGGAGAGGTGGTCTCTACGTTACATCGGGCTGTTCACCCACACATTACAACCGTACTCAGTAGGCGGCATGACAGATGGGAAACACCAAGCGAGTCCCTTGTATCACGGGCTGCCCCGTAGCTAGTGACATCACAACCAATGACACCTGGTGGGAGGAGCCATCATCGCTGAGATTCATCCTTCCATCCCAATCCTTCATCGCGGAGTCGTTCAGCCGACTCATTTCATTAAGTCTTCATCCTTTTGAAATGACCTGTAAACGAATGTACACGCATTTAATTTCAGTTACTTCTACAAAAAATCGGACAAAACACCTAGAAGTGGTTAAAAACGGGGGAGGTCATTCCTCTACAAAATGTCAACATTATGCCAATCTACTATAACTGGATACTGTCTTGGTCTCCCCTGTTGCTTACCCATCAACATTAACTAGTTGTACTTCACTAAGTTGACCACTGTAATGTAAAATTATATGACGATACATGAGGTTATACTTACTGTGAAATTTGCTCTACGAATGAGGTGGGACACAACAGAAGGACTCAATGTTGGTGACATTATTTATTAGTAAATGTAATTTACACACACAAACACAGCATGCATTTATATCCCCATGGAGACTAGAAAACTACAAATAAATGTTCCAAAATAACTCTAATCCTTACCCTAATCATAACCTTAATAAACTAACACTGATTCCTAAACCTAACCTAGCCCTAGGGCGTAATCTTAATTATACCTCAACCTAAAAGTAATACAATTTAAATACTTACTCCAAATTAAATTGTGACTCATTAACCAGAAAATGATTTGTCCTTGTGGGAATGCGCACACACACACACACACTATTGTACCTTGTAGCCAGTCCACTCCCTCCTGTAGACCATCACCCTTTACAGCATCACTGGAACTAAAACAGAAGGAGCAATGTTAGTAACTTGTGCCAAATGTGTGTCTGAACACACTTGAGTGTGTGCCTAGGTTTGTGTGTGCGAATGTCTGTGTTTGTGGTTGGAGGACTGGTTTGTGGTAGGAGGACTGGTTTTGTCCTACCAGATGTGCCAGGGTTTATCCTTGATGTTCTCTAGACAGAGGAGCTGAGTGACTTTGACTGAGGACATGGACTCTTTCAGGTCATTCTTATTAGCAAAGAACAGCACCGGCATCCTCCTACTGCGAATGTCTTGAGAGAAGAACACAGTGAAGAGCGAAGTGAAGGAATAGTTAACGGTGTCGTCCATCAGTCTGTCTCTTTCATTGTTACTTCATTATTCTCTAACCTTGGTGACTGAGAAGCGTATCCAACTCCTCCTTGGCAACCACCATCCGTAACTTGTCTCCGCTATCAATGACAAATATAATGGCTTGACTCTCTCTGTAAAAATGAAATAAACAACAGTGACTTTCTCGACGTCACAAGTAACCATGAGTTAGGAATCGGGTTCCAATGGGTCAACATGTCTTGTGTAATCGCTGCTTGTGTCAAGTCTTACTTGTAGTAATGTTCCCATAGGTTTCTGTACCTGCTCTGGCCAGACATGTCGAACACTGTGAAGGACAAGCTTAGGAGAGAAAATAAATACATACAGGTTACATGTGAACATACACCCTGTGAAGTCCTATTAACTGTCCCCAGTGTCACAAAGATAAACATATTTTACAATATAATTGAATCTCTACCTTGAACTCTTGAATTTTTCTATGTTGAAGCCAATTGTTGGGACAATGTCTTGTGTCTGGGCCTGTAATACGTTCACCCGCAAAAACAAAATGCATGCGCCAATACACACACACACACACACACAATAACAAATGCAGACAACAAGCAATAACTGGTGTGTCAAAGATGGTAAAATACACTCTAAAAAGATTCCTGGAGGATCCATTAGAGTTTTGTCAAATTGAAACTATAAACCCAATGCTCTGAAAACCCCTTTAAGAGCGTCCCATAGTTTCAAAATGAATACCCACTGAAGGATCCTTCAGGAACCTTTTAATTTTATGGTAAAATATGCAGTACTGACCTTAACCTGACTAATATGTTTCCAGTCGTCTGAGAGTGGGCCAAATAAACTTTGCTGAAAACAAGCAATCAGCAATCAGGACGATTGCAGTGCAATTAATGTGATAACTACTTCCATTGTCCTGCACAGAAGCTCATCACATCAACAAGTCACAGTATAGAGCACAATGACATAATCATCCAACGACATACCGAACACTAGTGGAGGCGCCATGTCGGTGGACTTACATTACTGGGTTTCAGTTGGTTGATGATGGTGGTTTTCCCACTGTTGTCTAGTCCCAAACACAAAACGTTCACTTCTTTCTTCTTCAGCCCGAGCCATACCGTTAGTTTATCTAACAGGCCCATTTCTGCAGCTTAAAACATTGAATCCTGAGGTTTACAAATGCCTGTTACAGCCTCCTTACCCCCTAAATTTGTAATCCAAAGTTGAAGGCATTTTGTGCTAAATTTCAGTCAAAAATTCGAATATAGAATGTCGCGGCGGATATGTAGACTAGGTAGGTAACTACGGAAAACGGTTGTCGGTCTAGGCTTGGAATAAGCCAATTAGAGTGAATAATGCTTGGAAAACCCCTGGCTACCTAACGCAGCTAATGGGGTTATTCTGAGATGGACATTTGACGATGTTACATTACTGAGAAAAGGCTGATAACATGTAGCCTAACTACATACCTAACTATACATTTCGGTCATTATTGTTTTGAAAATATTAAACTAGAAAGCGCACGCACATTTCATCCTTTTTGAATTTGTCTTCTTAAACATACACGCTCAATACAAATACATTAACATATTTAATGACAACGGCAGTATGTAGACCTAGTTAATAAATAACAAACAGGGAGTAAAACAACCTGTTGATCAAAGAACTGAAAACAGTTAAATAGCGCCCTCTGCCGACCAGTATTGATAAGACCATTTGAAATAACTGCTTTATTCAAACACTTGGGTTACGCATTGTGCTATAAAACGTCTCTAAAATGTTCTACTGTGGTTTTAAACATACTTGAAACTAATGACATTTTATGCGTTTCTAATAGCAGCACATACTTACCTACTCAACCCTTTTTTACACCCCTCCCAAAAGTATTTTTTTGGTCAATTCAAAATCATGGGCTTGCCTGGTTGCAGCAACTCCCAGTGGACCAGGGAGTGTCAAATATTGAGACATCTTTCCTCCAATTTCCATGTTTCCAGACTGGTTAAGTGAGCACTTTGATATTGAGCAGAAAAAAGTGCTTTTTCAGCAAACCCCACCATTGCAATTGTAGGCACTGAACTGCCATAACAGTTATAGCACATGTAGGCTATTACAGAAATAAATAAAATGAATGTTTCTATATAAATAAAATGAATTTGGTCTCTACTCAATCTTTGAGTAAGAAAACTCATATGCAGTAATTTGATGAAATAGTGTTGAAAAATACTCAAACTAGGACGTCTAACAAAGAATGAACCAGTAAAAACATGATA
The DNA here is from genome assembly GCA_016801125.1 of Novumbra hubbsi. Classification (NCBI taxonomy): domain Eukaryota; kingdom Metazoa; phylum Chordata; class Actinopteri; order Esociformes; family Umbridae; genus Novumbra; species Novumbra hubbsi. The sequence goes on from JACXGK010007908.1 coordinate 4,387, forward strand.
ACATCTAACCACCACAACCGTTCACCTTTATTCTTCAAATAAAGATTTTCTTTAATCTGTCTTATACAGTGTGCAAGATCTACAACGTCTCTTTGGAAATTATAGAAAAATAAAATACAAGAATTATAAGTATACTTGTACTTTGTACAAAAGAGCATTCTCCTGTTGCTCAGCAGGACATGCTAAGCAAACTCATCTGGTTTCTCCTTCCAAGAGGAGAAAGTGTGTTGGATGTCCTCCCCTAAGAGGGACAACTGACTTGTCTGACTCTGAGCAGCTGATGGACAGGTAAACTCCAGTTACTAGTTGTCCAAAACCACAGATCTAGGTTCAGCCAAGCCAACCTCAATCCATAGAGTAGCTCAAACATGAGTGGGTCAAATATGATTCAACCGACCCTAGATCAGTGTGTCTGGGTGCAACTTCCTCCTCATCTCCGAGAGACCCCCGCTCCAGGACATACTTAATACTGTACTGTACGTGTGTGATTGGCTGTGCTGCACAAGACTGTGTTAGCCTGCTGAGTAAAAGCATAAGCAATGCAGCTCAGGAGAACTCATGCAAGCCTCCGGGTTTCATTCCTTGTTTTGGGTGATTTACCCGAACCACCTGTGGATCTGGAGAGGTTGGCTGTGTCTCTGGCTGTGGAGGTCTACCCAGATAAAGAGGTACATATCTCTCTGTGTCTGTTGTTACTGAGTCTCTCTGTGTGTCTGTTACAGAGCACGTCTGACTTCAGTATATCACGGGGTGTATGTGGGTCCTGACAGCACATATCATCAACACAGTAACTTGGCACCAGCAACAGGGTACACCCAACATATTGGCTTACTCTACTATGTACATTGTGCTCCAACAGCTGCCATGGGTCTGTAGAATTGCACGACTGACCAGTAGAGCTGGCATGGTAGCGTGTAGGAGTGTCTGTTGAGGTTTGTTGACAATCTGCCGTCAAAGGTGTCTAGGTCCATAAGAGAGTAACATTCATTTATTTCTCTTATCTTAAGTTACTGAGACGACTGCGTACATGTATGTTGCTGATTTTGATAAAATGGCAATTAAATAAAGATCCAGATTTACTAGGGCGCTCACATACAGGACTGCACAGATATAAATATTAGTTCAGGATTATAATCATTATAGATTTCTACACACGTAAAACATTCATAAATCCTCTGCTCTTCAAAAACAATCTCTTCTTCTTTCTTCAAGTATTAGCAAACCCAGGTACTCTGGGGGTTAAATAATGTAACAAGAATACCTTATGATGACGCTTACTTATCAAACTCTAAAATAATTCATATCATATTATTTAAAGGCAATCCTCAGATTGCTCATCTGTTAGCAGCTACAGCATGGTCACAGAAAACATGGGGGGAAAAAATGCAATAGATTAAGTTCCCCGAATCTACAGCTCTACTGTATAAGGACGTTGCTCCACATAGACGAGAAGCACTGTTTCTGCAACAAGGCATACATTCCCCAAGGACGACCAGGGACAGCTAGCACAGATCGTCTCAGAGCCCTGTCTCTGTTGTCCCGTTTCTGCCCCGAAGCAGGTTGAGGTGTGTAAAACAGTCTGTCATTATGGAGGTTCTGCATTGAGGTCCAAGTGTGTGTCTGCCGGAGAGGGGTGGGGGCCTTCAGGCTGAGGCGGTCCGCCGGCATGTCTGTTCGAGAGGGCGTGGACCGAGACACAGGCCAGTGCTGTCCGACCGTCTCGCCGTCCGTCTCTCTCCGCCTGTCTGCTCGTTCTGAGGTCTCATACGTGGAAGCCCTTCTCCTGTTCGTGCATCAGCTGCAGGCGGAGGGTCTGTACACTGCTGACGATCCTTCTCTGGTGGCCAATCAAGACCACTCCGATCCTCCGCACGTCTCTAGTGGGAGAGGGAAGACACACGCACACACACGCGCACACACGTCAAACACACACTTTGGTCAGGTTTAGGAACTTTGTGTAGTAATGCTATAATTACGTTTGAAATAGTAAACAGTTCCTCTACTCACTCAATGGTCATCTGAGCCACAGAGTCCAGTGTGCTGAAACCTGCTGCCACAAAGCTATTCTTGTATTGGCTCATCTTAATGGAATCCAGCCAATCCCCGATGGAGATGAACATGGGGTAGTCCACCACCTCTCCCGGGGACTCTGGTAGACTGGCGAATAGAGAAAACAGAAGACAGAATAACACAGCCAAAAACAAAAACTCAAGGGACTCTGAATTGTACATAAAAAAAAGATGAAATGGATTGTACCACTGGATGTCTTCCACCAGTGCCAGCAGACTGCTGGGGTTCCTGATCAACTTGTCCAGGAAGGAGACCATGTCAATGAACTTGGGCCTCTGGCTCCTCTCCTTCTGCCAGCAGTGTAGCATCAGCTGATGAAGGGCCACCGGGCACCCCATGGGGGCAGGGAGACGATAGCCCTCCTCGATGGACAGGATGACCTGGGAAAGATTCAGACAGACTGTGTGTCATCCTGTCATTTCGGCACCAGTCTGCCGCGGTACCACACCACAGAGACAATGCACGTCCGTAGCCAGGGAGGGAGCGCGATTTTAAGAAATATTTGTAAGTATCTGTGTATTGCAAAGTGACCACAACCGAGCCCAAACAGATATTTTATTTGAAAATAATTTGTTCATTTGTTTAAACGTGATCACGTTCCTATTTTTAGTTTATCGTAGCAACATATACTCAAAATAAAACTCTTTTCTTTATTTCTTTTCTCCAAACCCACTGCCCCCATCATTTTATATTTCCGTTGGTTTGTTTATCTAAAATGACCTTGCTCCACCGTGTGTCGGGAAGGCTGTGAATATAACAGCCTTTTCAGTCATCTTGTATCCTTCATGTCGTCTCTGAACCCTGACAGGTGAGGGAAGACGGGGCTCAGGCAGAGGCGGCAACATCCGGAGCTTGGTGGGGCTTTTGTCTTGGAAAGCACTTCTAAGCATTTCACCAGCAGCACAAATCCCATTAAAGCTATTGTCTCTCTCCCTCACCGCGTGTGTGTTTTACGAAGGGCAAAGGAGGATTACAAAGAAGCCCTCTTTCTTCACCTCTCTGTCTTTCCATCACTCTTTTCTACAGCGCAATCTCTAAGCTTTAGACATCACACGGTATGATCCTTAACACTGGACCTTCAGTATTCCAAATCCCCATCAGGCCCTATCTTAATGAGGCCCCCTTCCACAACTCACGTCCTGATTGGACATCTCCCAGTAAGGCCGCTCCCCGTATGACATCACTTCCCACATGACGATCCCGTAGCTCCAGGCGTCGCTGGCTGATGAGAACTTCCTGTAGGCGATGGCCTCAGGGGCTGTCCATCTGATAGGTATCTTACCCCCCTGTTAACACAAACAAGCCCACACATGCACACTTGTGAGTTTTCAATCACCGAGAACACAATACACAGTCAACATCTGCCTTGTGACAGTGTCTTCTTGGAGGGGTGTGTGCAATTTACATACCATATGCTACACAGCCTCACAGTGTGAATGCACTACTCTGAAGTCTCTCAACATGTACACACAGCATGTTCACAGTTTGAGACTGGGTGAAAGAACAAGCACCGAGTGGCAATACACAGCAGAAACACCACACAACAGAGACTATACACAACAGAATGGAACAGGAAGGCTACACGAAGACTATAAAGAACCAACGCGTTACAAAGACACGACAGATGAATAACCGGAGAGCCAGATCAGAGTTGCCGGGAAAGAGGCACCACAGACGAGGTCAGGCGGAGGCGATGTTACCGTGGTGGTGTATGCTGCCTCCGGGTCGTCCTCCAGGACTCTGGACAGGCCGAAGTCGGACACCTTACACACCAGGTTGCTGTTCACCAGGATGTTGCGGGCGGCCAGGTCCCGGTGGACGTAGCCCATGTCTGACAGGTACTTCATGCCCGCCGCGATGCCACGCAGCATGCCCACCAGCTGGATGACGGTGAAGTGACCGTCGTGGTTCTAGTGAAGCAAGGGACATTTTACTTTTGTGATGTCAACCGACGAGAGGAATGAAAAGAAAGGAGGTCGTTGTTGTTGGATTCTCACCCTCAGAAAAGAGTCCAGAGACCCGTTCTCCATGTACTCCACCACTATCATCACAGGCCTGCCTGAAAACACACCCCGGACAACCCCGGCCAGGTCACCAAGAGGAGTTAGAGACATAGCTGGAATACAACCTGTTCCCAGTGATTCTATGGCCTGTAGTGGGAGAACCTACAGTAATGCTGTCATGCGGAGATGCCGTCATCCTACTGTCATTCGGAGATGCCGTCATCCTACTGTCATTCGGAGATGCCGTCATCCTACTGTCAAACGGAGATGCCATCATTCTACTGTCCTTCAGAGATGCCGTCATCCTACTGTCTTTCAGAGATGCCGTCATCCTACTGTTATACGGAGATGCCGTCATCCTACTGTCATACGATGATACAGAGACCCAATCAGTTTAGGGATTATGTGAGTTTCAGAAGAAAGCGCAATAGTGCCAAAACTTTTAGTAAGCCCATAACACGTCTATGGAGGACATGTAAGAAAAGGTAACAACTAGTTAAAAACTGTGACTGACAATTATTATAAAATGCATATGCTAAGGGTACCGCAATTGATTGGGATTTCCCAATTTTGTGTTTTCGCTTTTAATGTCTATTTCACATAGCTCTGCAATGAAACCCTCTGACGCTGTACTTCTGATAGCTCAGTGAGAGAGTTGCGTGCAACAATTATTTAAAGCAATTTCTGAACAGAGAAATATTTGTATTTGTCATTATTCCCCCTTAGTCCCTCTGTAGCCTCCAGGCTATACCTGCGTGTCCTATTTGCATTAGCATGATGTCCATGTCGGTGTCATTGGGCCTGGGGAGAGATTAACGTTAGCTTTTAGCATTAGCATGATGTCCCCTGGCAGTGTCTTTGGGCCTAGGGAGAGATTAACGTTAGCTTTTAGCATGCTGTTCTATATGATGGTCTATGGGCCTGGGGAGAGTGGATTGTAATCCACTTGTGGATTAATTAACACCCTTTTTGATTAACAGCATGCTCTTATTACCGGCCGCTGTTATTACTCCTTAGGCACAGCGAGGGGAGGAGAAAGATTTTGGGGGAGGTCAAGGGTGTGGAATGAGTTGAGGAGCCAGGAAGGAAAAGGAAGCAGAGGGGAGGAGTCAGAACAGCAGAGAGGAGGAGATTGGGTGGGCGAACAAAAGGAACATTTATCTCCCCCTATCTCCCATGGAGTCACCCATCTCCTCTGTGTGATCCTACAATGGGCAAGCAGGCTACTGAAAGTCCCAACTAATGGATTACACACAAACCTTGTGGGGAAACAACTGCTGCAGACACTAGAAATCGCACAAAACTACACACTAACAATCAAACCGCGATGTTCACAGCTACCTGATTTGTATTAGCAGTATGTTGCCTGGCTGTTCTGTAGAGTGCATGTTCTGGCTCAACGTTAATGAATATCCGTGAACAACACATTGAAACCCATAAGACGTTTCACGGCACACTGTCCTGATCCACGAACTACAGGTTGTTGGTTCCGTGTCTGGCTTGGCCGACATGACGTGGTGTTTACTCCCTACAGTGTCCTGTGGATTTGGGTAATTGGCCCAGCAGACTGGCACAGCCACAAGTCCACTGGGGCTCTTCAATATCTCAATGTTAAATCAGAGGTGATGAAAGTGACCCTGCTTGCCACGGCTGAATCAGAAGCAGGCCTCCTCCTGTCAGGGATCATGGTTTCATTCGATTATCTCTAATGTTTTACGACTATCGGTGGACTTAGCTTTAGTTGACGAGTAGCCCTTTCCTCAGTCACGTTTTAAGACGCGGTTAAAGTTTCAGTGAGATCCCATCCCTTTCTACACCTTTTGCTCTACCTCTCCATCTATCTCTCTATTTCTCCATCTCTCCAGCTCTCTCTCCATCTCTCCATCTCTCCATCTCACCACCCAGGCTATAAACACCCAGGCTATAAAGTACTGGTGAGTGTGGAGCTCCGCCCGGTGTTCCAGGTAACACACAGTCACACCCAGACACCTCACACTTTTAATGAGCCTCTCAAGACAACAACAGATGGAGACAGTGAAGGGGAGACAGAGGAGGAGAGGAAATGTGAGAAAGCGAGGGAGACAAAAAAGGAGAGAAGAGAGAGAAACACGAGGAGAGCGAGAGAGGATGGGGGAAAAACGAAGTTGAGTGTGTGAAGAACACAGGTGTTTTCAGAACAGTCGACCAACGTGGAGTGACTGCTATGCATTGTGCTGTATCGTGTGTGTGTGTGTGTGTGTGCGTGTGTGTAAGGCATATGCAGCCATGGGAAATACGCTGTTATGATGATGCACATGCCGTGTCAGAGGCAGCTGTCCCACATTAACACAGTCGGTCCGGCTGTCTGTCTGTCGGTCACTAACGGCTGGGCCGTGGGATGAATGCTGGGGCGGATGAGAGCTGGGGAGGATGACGCTGGGGCGGATGAGAGCTGGGGAGGATGAGAGCTGGGGAGAATGAGAGCTGGGGCGGATGAGAGCTGGGGAGGACAACGCTGGGGCAGATGAGAGCTGGGGAGGATGAGAAGCTGAGACGGATGAGAGCTGGGGAGGATGAGAAGCTGAGACGGATGAGAGCTGGGGAGGATGAGAGCTGGGGAGGATGAGAGCTGGGGAGGATGAGAGCTGGGGACGATGAGAGCTGGGGAGAATGAGAGCTGGGGAGGATGAGAAGCTGAGGCGGATGAGAGCCGGATGAGAGCCGAGATGAACAAAGCGAAACCTCCCACGTTAGCGCCTTACTTTTGGTGACCACGCCCTCCAGCCGGATGATGTTGGGATGGTCAAACTGTCCCATGATGCTCGCCTCCCTGAGGAAGTCCCGCCTCTGACGCTCGACATAGCCGCCCTTCAGCGTCTTTATGGCCACTGCAGTCTCCCTCTTCCCCGGGGTGCGCAGACGGCCTCCACACACCTCCCCGAACTCACCTGCAACACACACCCACACGCACCACGTGGAAACACTAGGGGGCAGTGTTGCAGTACAGAAACGCCTGCTGTTCTGAATGATTCAACTCCCTAAAATGCCTCTTTGCATCTTCTAAGGAATCACTGTGCGATGTACGTAATTTCTCTTCTGTTCTCAAAAACTCAGTAAATATCCCCACTGGTGAAGATGTGTGTGTGTGTGTGTGTGTTAGCGTGTTTAGCAGAAGACAGAGAGGCAAAGCCTCTACTGTATAGGAGAGATGTGAATATCCCCCGATCAGGCAAATTAAAACAGATTGCGTCATATGGCATATTATACTACATATCACACCTACTGCCAGATCCTTTCACACACACTACAGGACAGCTTCCCCAACCTGTTTGGCCCATGACAGTGATTTGATATTTCAATAACGAACAAATTGAGATCCCATCATTAATGAAAGTGATTCATTTAATGACCAACGATTATTGTGTAATTTGAACTATGAATGTTTGGGTAAAAAGAGAAGAACGTGATAATTGATTATCCCTCTCCATCTGATTTAGACTGTTCCTGTTCACTAAGTTCTGGAGCATTCTATGGAAACCCGAATAGATACATATATGTTTCTGAGAGTCTTATCTATCAGGAATGGACATTGTATTATTGCATAGATCAAGCTAGCATTGCATACTGCAGTTTCCAGCATTACATGTTTTGTTTATGTGCAGAGCACATTTTCTTCCGTTTTTCTGTATTTATTACCCAGATCCAGTCAGGTGGCGACCCCTAGCTCATAAAAGACTGCACTAGTCTAGATGTAGCACATTAAGCCAAACTAAATAAGCTTCGGTCATAAAAGAAAATACACATTACCGTGCAACTATTATACAGAATGTAATACGAACAACACAGTGTAGAGCTGCTGTCATTTGTTCTATGCAACGAAGGCCTGTTAATGTGAACTGACGATCGGCGAGAGAGAATGGACAGCCCCGCCCACCTGCACCGATTACTCTTTCAATTCGGATCCGGGTTGGATCAATCTCCTTAGCGAACTCATGGACGGCCTGAGTAGGGTCCTCGTAGGTGTCTGGATCTACGTATGTCTTCACCCCAGGGTACTTGATCGCTGATTGTACAGAAGACAGGACACAACAGGAGAAAAGACAGTGACTATTGGGATCAAAAGAGGACACTGGAGACGGAAGTTTAGTTGCCTGCTTGGCTCCTCCCCTGTCTTTGAGAACAACCTCCACCTACAAGAGACCGGCCTCACTCTCTTCCTCTCCAAACAGGACAATCAATGGTCATGCAAAACAGTGCTCCAGCCGTAACCTGAAGACACAATCAACCAGGGAAACATCCTTCTGGATGAAACACAACTCAAGGTTGAAGAGACACATCGATACATCGCTGGAGAGGAAGAGGGTGGAAGAAGGAGAGATAGAGGTAAGAGAGGGAGGGAGAGAGGGAAGGAGAGAGAGAAGGAGAAAGAGAAAAAGGATAGAGAGGGAACAATGATTGCTGTGAGACGCTGTCTGGCTGTTAACTTAGACAGACGAAGAGAGACAGACAACCAGAGAGACAGACAGATGAATAAAGACAGACAGATGAAGAGAGAAACACAAACGTTAAGAGTCTCTGTCAGCCCATCTCTTCTGGGTGTGTTTTCAGTCTCAGAGCTCATCCTGCTCTCTGTCCGTGTACCACTGGACTCAGACATACCTCATTCTCAGACATTTCCCCATCTAGACTTCCCTTGCCAAACATCACTCCTGTTTTAACCCCTTTCTCCCCTTTCCCTCGCAACCCCCCCCCAGGATAAACAAAGTGGAGGTGGAGGAAGAAAGAAGGAGAATGGTGAAGGGGCAGAAAATGAAACCAAAAGGTAAGTAAGACTGGACAGGTAGTTTCTAAAGAGAAAGGAAGTGACAGAAGAGGATGCAGACAGAAAGAGAGACATAGATAGACAGAGATATAGAGAGAGAGATGGAATGAGAGAGATATATGGAGAAAGGGATAGAAAGACAGAGAGATATAGATGAATAGAGATGGTAGAGGGAAACCGATCATTTGAAGTGTTTCACAGCATTTAGTTCAGTGGACTTCTTTTTAAAGCTGGCAATACATCACTTCGTACTGACATCCCCACATCCACATCTAAACGTATACAGAGCATTGCAGACACGGTTAAAATTGATTGTGTGCAAATTGTCCACACGTTCCTCTCCTGGGCTGTTCTCATTAGCATGAATTGGTCAGAGACACTTAATAAGGTAAATTGTTTGTGTGGAACATTTCTTCAGGAGATTTTAGTCCCACTACAGTTTAGCCATTTATATTTGTACACAGGCAGAACAAATCAAACTGAATTTATCCATAGACCTGCCAAAATTTAGCGTGAAGTGATGAGTCCGTTGCCAGACATCTGAGTGTTTTACAGAACGAGAGGCAGAGAGAGAGACACACAACGCGAGACCAGTGAGAACAAAGAGAGATAGACAGAGATAGACAGAGATAGACAGGATGTGAGATAGACCAAACAGGCAGACAGAGAGAAAGACAGAGAGAGAAACAGACCAATAGAGACTGACGGAAAGAGACATTCAGAGTAAGACAGAGAGATATAGACCAATAGAGTCAGACAGAAAGATTCATTCAGAGTAAGACAGAGAGATATAGACCAATAGAGTCAGACAGAAAGATTCATTCAGAGTAAGACAGAGAGATATAGACCAATAGAGACAGACAGAAAAAGACATTCAGAGTGAGATCGAGATCAACAGTCAGACAGAGATAAAAAGTGAAAGGGAGACCCACCGTGTCCATTCTGATAGGTTGTCCTCCTCTTGTCCTCAGAGCTCATCTTGGATTTTATGTACCACTGACACCTGGGAAGGACAAGGACAGAACGACACACTCAGAATGACACATCCAAACTTTGTCTTCCATCTAGTATGTGTCTGCCAAAAATGCTAGCGGAGTGTTTTGAGAATGTTTTCACAGGAGGAATTTGGATCAACACATTTATGTTTGCACTTTTGATTTAACAGCGCAGCCTTGTCTAAGTCTGAATGTGTGTCCATTGGCTAATCACCGCTCTTCACACACTTCCACTCTGCCAGATGGGCTGAGCTATTCATAGACCCCTCTCAACACACTCTTAAATGCTGCTCTCTATAATAGCTCATCCTCCTTCTCCCTCTCTCACACACACACACACACACACACACGCACACAGGATCATAGGTTCACACTCTAGCTAGTCAACTTCATTAGGTTTATCATGCCGGAGAAGCAATTAACATCTGTAGATGTAGAAAACACAGAAGGGAAGGGGAGGAGCACAGAGAAAGGGGGGAGGGAAGAAGAAGGTGGTTTGAACAACAAATGATACAGCCTAAAGATAATCATACATTTCTTAAAGCTACTTTCATCACAAATATCACACTAAAAGAGCACAAAACGAAACAATCTCAATTAACAATCAAAGCAGGTGAACGTACATTTTGATTGGTACTTGGATTAGGTGAAAGAAAGTCTGTGTAGAAGTGGGCGCCAAGACCAGAACTCGGTTTGAGGGGGCGATTCACAGATGGCTCAGTATAACATTCCAAAGGAGAGATGCGGGGGAGCAAAACGCTAGCGACTTTTAGAAGTGGTAGTTGACTTCAGGTCAATGGTGATTGTTAGGTCATTAGAAAGACGGAGGTCAGACAGAGGTCTGAGATGATGTGGCCGGAGACTCCTGTCTTTTGAAACAGACAGAGGTCTGAGATGATGTTGCCAGAGACTCCAGTCTTTAGAAACAGACAGAGGTCTGAGATGATGTGGCCTCTTTGTCCACTTGCTCGGTTGTGCACCGAGACCTCCCACTCCTCTTAGGAGCATCAGTTTGGGCTGTTCTGTGAAGGGAGTAGTATGCAATGTTGCACAAGATCTTCTGTTTTTCGTCATTAGAGAGATTGTTTATGGACATTTTGAGCCTGTAATCAAACCCCCAATTGCTGATGCTCCAGATACTCAACTAATCTAAAGAAAACAGTTTTCAGCTGTGCTAACATGAGTGCAAAAAGTTTTTCTAAAGATCAATTAGCCTTTTAAAATGATAAACGATATGTGCCATTGGAACACAGAACTGATGGTTGCTGATAAAGGCCCTCAGAACGCCTATATAGATTCTAGCTACAATTGTCATTTACATCATTAACAATGTCTACACTACATTTATGATGAATTCACTACTATTTTAATGGACGCACAATGTGTTCTTCTTTAAAAAATGAGGACAGTTCCAAGTGACCCTAAAGTTTAGAACCGTAGTGCACATTAAGCTTATGAGAATTCGACAGAGGCCAAATAAATCAGCACAATCATTACTGAGAGACAAAGGGGCAGCGGTGGAGTGTCTTTCTACACCAGTGGGGGTGTTTGTGTGTTTATCACAGATGGTGATTTCCTTTAAAAGGGCATCTCCCGTTTGCCAGATCAGAGAACCGGAAGCATGTGGGTTGCCAGGTTGGGTGGCTGTTGTGTGAGGTGGGAGGCCTGGTCCCAGACAAAACAAACAGGGGGAGACGGTGGTGGGTGGGAAGGTGACAGCAGTCCAGCAGCGATGGGGTCGGTGTGTTGATTAAAGCTACAGTCACGTCCTTTATCAGACCTGTCCAGCACCAATCTACCACCGACTCACAGGCTTTCATGTCCTGCTGCTGAATAGAAGACATACACACAAACACAAAGGCTGACCGCATATACACAAACACACATTGTTCGGACAAAAGATGAATTCACACGCATAGACACACGAAGCTGAAAACGTATACACTATGGCTGGATGCACACTCCCACACAGCGGCCGACACAGGTACCTTTCCCTCAAAAGGGGTTTTCAAAGCCGGTGTACACAGAAGATGCAGAGGATCGAAAGGCTGAGCAGATATATCACGGATCACACAGGCCTGGGGACGCAACCGCCCACCTCTCCATATCCAACCCAGCCCACAGCTTTCATCTAAAAGTCCACGTGAAATCAACCTCTTCTCTCCCCTAATTCCCAGACAGTCATCACCACAGGCCCAAGTCCTCCGTTTCCGTTGATGAGGGAGGGAGGAGAAAAGGAGAACAGGAGCAGGGAGGGATGAGAAATTGTAGCAAGGTAACCCCGACGTCGAAGTGGAGAGCCGTGATGTGGGTTTAGAGTAGGCCGTCTACACGCCGTACCGTGCAGAGAACGACCCGACTCCTACACAGGCCCACACTTCTGTGCACACTGGTCTATACGTCACCGTGGAGGGACAGGAGAACGCATGCAGTGTCCTGCTTTTAACCGCTTCCTGTTTGGAACTACTCTTGTTAAGTTCACGGTGCTTACCGAGCCTCAGCGCTTCAGAACACAGACAGGACCTAGCGAGAGAGGGGGTAACACCTACACAGATGGAAAAGTCATCTCAAAGGTTTCATCACACGAAATGTCCCACTTAAAACTGTTCTTTGAGTGCCTTTCTAACTGTTGTGCTTAAAAAAATAACCAGCGTGCAATGCGGCCCTATGCCTCTCAGTACCGGGAACTGTCCACAATGTGTTGCTGAGGTACTGAGCTGAGCTGAGGTACAAAGCTGAGCTACAGCTCTTTCAGTGCCACTGAAAACACTTTCAGCGCTGTCCATGGTGCTGAACCATTTTCAAACTCTGTCAGTGCTACTGAAGCCTCCTTTTATGCTTTTTTCAGTGCCGGAATCCTATTCCCTCCTATGGGTAGCTGACAGTTTCCTGCTGACCTTCTAGTCCATTAGGAAATGACCCAAGGCCCCAAATATCTGTGTGTGTGTGTCTTACCGTCCAGTGATGAGGAAGAAGAGGGTGAGGATGATAAGAAGAGTGAAGCCTCCCACAGCTGCTGTGACAATCACCAACACCTGTCCCTGGTCTGAAGCCATGTCCGATGCTATGGGAAAGGGACAGACGGATTCATTATTGATTCTATGTTGTTTAATGCATGCAGTCATTTTGCTTTTTCTTAAGTATTCTTTCTTTCCGTTCACATCAACGTCCAATATATAAAACATAACAATATCATGGAAAAAGGAAAGGAAAAATATCTGCAACAATGAATATTGTTAGTACTAATTATATTCGAAATGAATACGGGGATACTTTTGAACTCTTGGTCTGAAACACAACCATGCTTTTACAGGGAGTCATTCATATGCTCGGTGCCATTTAATTAATATTATTCATTCATGAAATTGTGATTTAGTCTCTGATCATTTGCCCAAATTGGCTCCATTTAATATTCATAATTTCCCCTTTTCTCCATCTCTTCATGGGGCCAACAAATCCCACA
>JACXGK010007909.1:0-23902 GCA_016801125.1 Novumbra hubbsi
TCCGGTAACCACACACTGCACCTTTCCATTGACTATCCGGTAACCACACACTGCCCCTTTCCATTGACTATCCGGTAACCACACACTGCCCCTTTCCATTGACTATCCGGTAACCACACACTGCACCTTTCCATTGACTATCCGGTAACCACACACTGTACCTTTCCATTGACTATCCGGTAACCACACACTGCACCTTTCCATTGACTATCCGGTAACCACACACTGCACCTTTCCATTGACAATCCGGTAACCACACACTGCACCTTTCCATTGACTATATGGTAACCACACACTGCACCTTTCAAATAATTCAAATGACCCGCACTCCTTAAACCACCTTGTCTAATCAGCTTGAGATGAAGCCATCCCGTCACTCCCAGCTCAGGTCAAGTAAGAGCTGTGTCTGTCAATCCTGGCGGCTACTACAAGAGAGAAAGTGGCCAAGGAATGCCACAGACAGTCAGGGAAGTGGTTTTAAACTATTTAATGGTCGTGGATCGGTAGTATAGGAAATATAAAGCCCAACTAAAGCAGAGACAAACCAAAAATGGAGACATCAACCGCACTGACCACTTAAAGGGATTTTGCTGATATGGTTCATCACAATACATAGCCTACACCAGAGAAGTGGAAAGTGACAAATGTCGCTAATGTGGGTAATTACAGAGAATACAGTGATTGTGCCAGCCCTATTTATAGTGCACAACCTAGCATGGGAGCACAGGCTGTTCGAACAGCAAAAGCAAGGATGGGCTTCAACTCAGTTTCCTCATTTTCTTTTCCACAGGGAGATGTGTGGAGATTGAGGAAGTGCCAAAGTTCAGAAGCTAATCGAAACAGGAATGATAATCACGCAGACTAAGTAAACGAAGTCAGATGCTTTATTGGTTGCATCCACACTGCAGCATGTGCTTGTCATTTTATCATATTCATGTTCTCACGGGTGTAGCAAAATGTTTGTTTTTTGTTCTTAATGTAGTCAATTGAACCAAAGATAAAATCTAAATATACAAAAGGTCTGCATGCAGGTAGGTAGAGTAATGTTTAAGACAGTGTGGGGTATGGCTCTAGAGGGATTCCAACCACTAGATTAGCCTAAATGCATAGTCTGGCCTGGTAATTGGGTCACCTGTTGCACAACACTGAGAGACCATATTTGCCACTTTTCAGAGAAGGGTAAAGAATAACGGTAAAACATAAAAAGTTATCTATTCTTATGTCAATTCTTGTGTCAATTCATGTGCGGGACAGTTTTCAAAAAGGCAGTGGACAATTACGCAGATTACATATACTATACTAAGCCCTATATTTCCACAGAAATAAGGGTGAATCCACCCAAAACCATTTCTATACAGTTTAAAAAGGAAATACTTGAATATTATGGTATTCGGTGAAACAAAATGCAATATTTTGGCATATTCCTGGCAGTTTTATGATCTGCTCAGTTTATGTGATCCAAAATCTGGATCCAGTTAAAGTGTCATGAAAACTGTCTGCAGCCTGTCCTGTATTCATTCATGGGACTCCTCGATTCATTGGACCTTGTAATGCCCTGTCTGACAAGATGTGAAGTGCCAGTGTAAACCGTTCATCCTCCTACTATACAACGTTCCTTACTCAATGCATCCCCCTGTCTGATCCTGCCCATTCTTTTCAGCTCATCTATTCCTCTTCTGTCTCTTGGTAAAAGACCCATCAATTACTAGATACCACTATTCATTCATTCCTAATCCTTACAATAAAAAAACACTAGCCAACTGAAAGGTCAGTGAAGTAAGAATAAAATGTGTTGTATATTAATTTCAGGATGCTTGAAGGTTTGTTCACAGAACAACCTATAACATAAACTGTAATTGATTTGTTAAAGACCTATTGGATGGAGATTAAATGTAACCACTGCCATTCATACAGAGAAAGAAAAGCATTAACAGGTTCATAAAATAACAATTGACCGAAGATCAATGAGGAAATTAAATAATTATATTTTGTTTAGAATCAATAGTTGTACGTAACTTAATTTAGTCCAAAAATCTATGTAGCCAACTAATATTCCCGTTTTAACAATTATAACTTTGGCTACTGTCGCTTAAACAATAAATAAGACAGACAACTTGAATAAGCCCATCTTAGTATATTAATATCAACAATAAAATGCAAATAAGCATTTAAAGAAATATTCTGAAGAGTCAGTGTCTGCCTCTTAAAGGGCATTAGCATAGGTTGTTTTGTAGGAGTGACGGTTTCCCCACCAAGAGAGGTGTGTTATTCAAGTTATATTGCAGATATATTTACAAACACCTCTTTTACCACTCATTGAAAAGAAAGCTTTAAACTAGATCACCAGGTGGTGTTGACAAAAACTAAAAATAGAATACACATTCTCAAACTATCATGGATCCCTTTAGTGAATGTGTATTCAGTAAAATATTTTCTGAGGTCGTACATGGTGGAAAACCACTGCCCTAGGGGAAGGTTTTCTTCTGGTGTGTTATACCAATCCAGTAGATGTGAAAGAGTAACGACGGGGTGGGCTATATTAGGCGGTGTCACAGCCACTAGACTGCCAATGAAAACCGGAACTTCCGTTTGTCAGTGTCACCGCAAAGGTTGACACACACACAAACTTACGAAGCGAACATTTTAATTGCAATCCAACTGATTAAAGCCAGAGATTAAACAAAAATGTTATTCATTTGCCAGCCAAAGAAAAAATATTTTGGAATCTCCAATATTACTGACGGGAGCCCATTGACAAAAACGTATTGTTCATTCACAACATTACAGCCCCTTTAAAGCAACGTGTTGCTCTCCCACTGCAGAAAGCATCGTTGTAAATGGGGTTTTGCTGGCTCGGTTGTGTGGTGCATGCTCTTGTCATCACAGTAAACACTAACCAACGAATAACATCAGCAGTGACATCTGATATAACACAAGGGAAACAGGACAGGTTAACAAGGATTCTCAAAATACAGCCCTTGACTAATATATAGAACAGTCTATAATTCAACATATCTTTACTCCTCTATAACATATCAGTTTTTAAAAACAGGTGAAAGGTCTTATCAGGACTCCACTTACGCTCGAAATCAGACTCGTCTGACCCATCTTCGTCTCCATTTGACTCTGTTTGCATAGGCTCCCCATCAAACACCACTCCTTTACCGAGCTTAACAGCAGCACTGGCCCCATCTTGGCTTCTGGTGTCCCGCAAGCGCGTGAAATATTGCACGGCAAATTCCACCAAGTCCGGTGGCCTCTGTCTAAGCACCTCCACAGTGTAGCCTTGCAGCAATTCCGTCAATCCCACGGGTATTTCGATACTCATGACTGTGTTTCGATGGTGCTACCTAACTAGAAATAAGATCAGGTATACTGTGTTTTCGTAAAAAATATACAACTATACAGTAACTAGCTACGAATTCAGAATCAGTCCATGTGTGGCACGCTAGTTAGCTAGCTATCTAGGGTACTGTACAGCTCCTGGGATATAACTGACACTTGAAACAGCTTCACAGAAACTGGGCTAGCTTTCTGACATTGATGAGCAGTTCGCTGGAGATGGCAAATTTGCTTAGCTAACAACAACGTCCAAGCAAATAAAGACACTTTCTCGAAGGGAGGTCGGCCTGACCAGTGACGTTAACGTTAGTTTATGATATTTGAGTTGTCAAGTTGGATAGCTAACCAACTGCATATGCTAGTTGTTGCTATGACAGCTGACCTCTCAGCTAGTGATTGCTAATAAATGGTTGCCTCAAATGATAACCAACGTTAGTTAATTCTCTTGGCCTGCCTGTTCGCTTTATTTCGCCTCCTCTTTTTCGGCCGTCTCTTTGCCAGGTTAGCGAACTAACCCCGCCAGTAGTAGTGGTATATCCGATCTATGTCACCAACATCGAATAACTTCACTAGCTAGCTTCCTACCTTGATGGATGATACTACCCAAAGTGAGTTAAGCTAGCTAACGCAGCAGACTAGCTTCCAGGCGACGTACCTTACACCGCCTAGCAAACTACCCAGCTAGCGTATAATTAAAATTGTAAATCGCGACTTGTGGATGTAACGTTGGCTTGATAAGAAAACTGCCGGTTTGTTCCAAGCAAAGGAGACATGTAACTAATGGAATTCAAATGGAATTCTCGAAGGCTGCCTTCGTGTTAAACGCATAAAGTACAGTAACAACGGTTAAATCGACCAATAACGTTACTTCAGTTAGCTACTGCAGCGAAAATGCGGACTAGCTAACGTAAACGGCTGACTTGAGATTGGCAGGTGAGTCCAGACAGTTCAGTTGCAGTCGATCATCCAAACCCCGCGTAGTCCAAGCCTTTTTGACCGAGGAGCGGCGGGGAAAACCCTGACCAACGATCAGAAGTACCCAGCGTCTCTGCAACGCAAAATAATAATATGTGGTAGCTATATCTATATCGGTAACTTTACTCGTGATTAATCCGTTTCTGTCTCCAGATGGGACTTCCTTTTTGCTACAACACGCTAACGTTACTTCAGGGTGGGGGGCGTGGTCAGTTGAGCAGGCTGAACCGCAGACACAGATGAGTGACCTGCCAACGTACCAATCCCCTGGAAAACCCGTGACATGCAAGACTTATAAGAATCAATCGTATTCGTTTAAGACTGAAGAGGCGTGCACATGGGACGATAAAGGAGGGGCGAGTAACGGTGACTTTTCTCCCAACATAGAGTCTGATAGAGTCCTCTAGTGGCCAAGCGGTCGTTTTGGCATCATCAGCAATTGAGATGCCACCATTTTCCATGTAGTCAACTGGGTGGGACTCGCTGCTTTATTGTTTTTCATTGACTGAATACTCCTGGTGAACAAGTTAAATTCATAATCACATGACTCGCGGGTGGAGCCATGATGACATAATTCATGACCAATTGTAGGTTTAAGCCACTTAAGCTTGAAGTCCCAGCCATGATCCTCAGACCCTTACTTGACCACTTTAAATGGCAATGCTATGCTTTTACAGTACATTTTAATACAATTGCATAGTGTATTCCTATTTCTTTGCGGATAACAATCATTTTTATGACCTCTTAGTATTTTCCAGGGTTTCCACAGCTATGTTCTGTATCTAATTATTAAAATCACTCTGTCTATTTCATCTCTATGTACTTGGTCTGTTTTTGGCTTTTATGGTATTTTAAAGTGGTACAAAACAGTAACCTGCCTGATAATTACAACAGTTATATCATAAGATCATAGCTGGATAAATAAATAAATCACCTGATTTAAATCATGATAGGCTATTCCAGATAAATGTAACAGGATGGAAACTATTTATGGTCTCTTATCTTAGGATATTGTTACGACAGTTGCCATGACCACAGCAAACCCGTTTTTTCTAGATTTTCTTAAAACCCACCAAAATTTGTGAAAATTCTAGTCTTGAGTCTCCCTCTGGTGGATGAAGTAGTACATTTACTAAAACAAGAATGGCATTCTGAACCATACCCCTGGCCTGAAATATAAGATGCAAATTATAAGTAGCATATATGGTAAAACAATGTTTGATTATCTGGGGGGATTCCTCTCTTGATAAAGGTGCTGCTCTTTTCACTGGTAAAAGGTTGCAACCTTGAGGATTATTCATAGAGAGGTTTCATCATTTCTTAACCCTAATCACAACTAGCTGTGCTTTTGTTTTGCTTTTGGAAACATGGAATTCAGAGATTGTCATTACACTCATGGGTGGCCCAGCCTTCTGAGTAGCTATAAAGAGTTACAGTAGAGCCTAGTCATCTGCCAGAGCCACCTAATACTACATATATTTATAACTCTGACAACAACATTCATTCTGATTCGGAAAGAGAAACCAGTGATAATAAGGGACCAGACAAAATGGACAAAATACAAGGAGATTTGTTTTCTGTCAAGCTATAATTAATGAATGCCAAACCTGGGGAAAGTGGAATTATATTGTCCTGGCCAATGTGTAATGTAACATCCACTTATGGGGACCTTCACAGTTTATTTCACTTCAAAATTAAGTTATTGATAAATAGGTATTTCTTTTCAATCTACAATAAAATTGTACTTGCTGATACCTGGGTTATCACAATAATCAAACCCAACACATTTATAAAAGGAAATAAGGTCAAAGTCGGATAGTTTGACATTCAAGGTTTATTTATATCATTGTTTCAATAAGTTTAGTAGGTAGTGTAGTAAGTTGCTTTTATTGATCACAAGTCGTTTTAATATATCATACATTATATACAGCAGTTTGTGTTACCACATTTATTAGATGAAAAAAATACAAACAACAATTTATTAACATTGTTCCAACATGTTCCATAAGTCTCTTGGCAACATATTGCATATAAACAAAACCAGACCTTCGTCAAATACACACTTTCTGTCAAATACTTTATTTGAGGTGTACTAAATTTAGCTTGTAGTTTGCCCTTTTGAGACTATGTAATTGATTCTAATTCTAATGCAGCTCAACTATTTCAAAGAATTCATCCATTTTACCTATTTCTGCAGCACACCTATGGAATAAAATGATGTTACAACAAGTCAGCATAGAATACCTACTATAACTGGTGACAACTCATCTGATTGGCCTATGACAATGACGGCATTGAGGCTTGGACTATTCTTGTCAGTAACATAAGAATGAATCCTAAGCCCTACAGCAATATCTTTAGGGACCAAAGAGTAATGGTTATTTTCCAAACAGGTAATTGAAATAAGGCACAGATCAACACTGATCACATGTTAAAACAGACTTTACTTTTTGTAGAAATTTGGTTTGTTCAAGTACATTCTTGGTCAGATTTGGCTCCAAGGCTATTTGACTAAAATGACTAAAATGGACCTTGAGTCTTTGTGTATGTCGTAAAACATACACTTGAGAATCTGTAGAATGGCAACATTCATATTTTTGGGTAGAAACAAGAATGCACTTGTAACAATATAACACTGTCCTCACATTGTTTTCACTCTGTTGCAAAAATACCAGCAACATTTTTCCAGAAAGGGCATTTAATTTTCTTACTGCACATCTGTCGTGTATATACATTTCTGTTAGCAGTTGTTATTCCTGAATGCACAATAAAAAAAAGAAGTAACTTGGTTATTGTATAAAAATCTCATTATGTTACTTTCACATGCATACTTTTTAACAACATATCATCAACATATACCAATACAGTAAACAATATAAATAAAAGTGTGTGTAGAAACAGACTATACATTTTTATGTGTTCCATATTCTACTATCTTTTATATATTCTGTTCTCTATGAGCAAACTGACCTTTGATATTTATTGAAAAAAACAAGTGCCTGGTTTCAAAAGTAAAAAAAACCTATGAAACAAATTCTGCCTTTTTCAAAATAATCAAGTATATTATTCCAAAAAGTATATCATTTAAAAACTGGCCATTGGGGTTAGACAAATTATGCCGAAGTCTAAGACCCCAAACCAATCGCAGATAAAGAAGTAACTATGGTCCAAACAGTTTTTCTTAGGAAGTCGATTTGCAAACAGTATTCCTAAATGGTCTTGCAAATTGAAATTTACTTAAATGCACAAAAGTGTAGGCCAATTGATTCAACAGCCACTTGCTTAAAATAAAGCGAGGTGGTGCATCATTCCAAATAAGGGTGGAAACTTTAGCGACACTGTGCCATTGTCTTTTTATATGCCAATGACTGTAACAGCATGCCTGGTTTTGTTGCAGATCGCAAATGAATATCTTTTTCATTGGGTCTTTCTGAGAAGCTGCCATAGTAACCGGCAGCTTCTTCGTCTTGAGCTGCAGCCAGCTAAACCCTGCCATTTTTATATATTACCACCGGGGGCAGCTGTATGGCAGTCAGAGGCGTTGGGTGTTAAAAAAAGTAGTTTGACTCTATTAAAAGAGGATCTCAGATATCAAGTAGAGAACAAAGGCCACTTGTCTCCACGGAAACCCACAAAAGGGAACAACGCAGGCTCTAGGGAATTTGACAAGTTTCTGTCAGACTGGTGATCACCGTGGTTACACAGGGGACAAAAAAAATCCCTCCCTGTGAATTGATGCTATCCCGTCTCTCAGCATGGTTCTGTTTGAAGTCAGGACAAGGAGACATGGCTGATATATTTACTATTCAATATCGCCTGGCCTCTGGGTTTCAGCTGCCATTCCTAATGTAGAGGCTAGGAAATCAGCACATCCCTACCCCGGCATTTGGGGTCAAAGGTCACGCTGACCTTTAAACTACATGGGGCCTCTCTCATCTCTCTGGAGCCTTAACCGTAAGGTCTCACAAACACAAACACAGGGATGGGGTTCAGGGGGTTGGCGTACAGCCAGAGGTGCCTACTGGTTGGTTAGCTTAAGAGAATGTCGGCTGTGGTTACAGATGTAGTTAGGTTTTATAATTCATACAGTGATAATACAGCGCAGAGGGCAAGGTTCCTGTTGTTGAGGAGGGAGAGAAGGAGACTAGGAGCTCTGTGAAGGAGGTGCGGGAAGACGATCAGAGATCCAGCTGGTGAGTTCTTTCAGTACAGACCCTGCTGTCTCAGGCAGTTCATGGTGCAGGGCATGGTAGGCTCCATCATACACCTGGCAGACCCAGCACACACGCAGCACACACACACACACACACACACATTAGTTCAACTTTGTGTCTGTTACCATCACTTTAGTGTGGCAAGTAATGATGATATAATAATGATTTATTGCATTTGTAAAGCCCCTTCATTATAGAGAATATGAAAATGAAAATAACAAATAAGAAAATGATCATATTAAATGAATAAAAGGGCTATCAGAAAAATGAAATAAAATATACATACATAATATATACATTAAACTATTATGAGAGTATAGTAAATAAAAAAATATTATGCTTATTATTATATAATAATGTACAGAATAATTTGATAAAAGGGAAGGGCAGGCCAACCGATAGAGGCGTCTTAAGGCCCTTTTTAAAAGACAGTCGGAAATTATTAAACAAATACAGAAAGTTTGAGAGAAGAAAAATTGAGAACTTTAATAGCAGATAGTTTCCTTCCTAAAAACGGCTTACTTATCACGGTCTTGGGTGTGAGTGGAACCAAATGCGGAATTTTTTTAAGTAAACAGTGAATTTATTTAAACACAAAACAAACACAAACTCAAAACACACACAAACAATCACAGCTGTCTCTGACTGAGAATCCCACAGTGTCATAGAGGTGCCTAGAGGCACTATACGTAATGTCCTGACTGTGAGTCCGAGGCACAAAGATGGCCAGGGGCCCCCAGCCAGGACATGACATTACTAGTACGTCAGCTGATATTACTTTGTATCCAAACTGTTCACATCGGTTAGAATATCCATACTGGCATCAGCTGTTATGCAAGTCCCACCTTGAGCGTTTTGTCCTTGCCTGGGGCCACCTTAAACATCATCTGTGACCCTGCGATGTCACAGAGCTTGTCCGCCTCGCCGTGGAGCACCAGAAAGGGCCAGCTGATGGTGGGGAGCTGCCTCTCAATCTGCTCAGTAGTGCTCAGCAGCTGTGTGGCGAAGGAAACCCGCATGCCCCCATGATGGTTCAACTCGTCAGCGTCGTACGCGTCAACCTGCAGGGTGAAGGAAGAGAGATGCAGTGACTGCTTGCCATGTCAACCCATGATGCAAATACTAAGATAAGGCCCTATGGCCTCCATTCGATTTTATCTAACGCTCACTATTTATCTGAAGCCATATGCTGGAGCTCTGAATAGAGAACAAATGGGAAACTGCCCTTATTTTTGTTTTGGTTAGCACTTTCTCGACAGAACAGGTTGTATGGTGGGTGGCGTCACCGTTTGTCACCCATTGTTGATCGTTTTGGGTGTAGACAAAGAACTGGACAACGTGACAAAATTTGGAACCGTGTTAAATTTCAGAACATAGGCTTACACAAATACACCTCCACTGTTATTGCCGCCTTTCTTTGCCATTCAATCAAATTGTTCATTTTGAATTACTAAACTGTCTAACGGTTGACCCATGTAATTGATTGGTTGAATGGCTGTTGGTTGGCCCAGGTGTTTTAAGGGTCCCCTCTGATTAATTCCTGACAGATTATTACAATGTCTTCAGGGAAAAGATTGGTGTTGCATTTGGAAAATAAAATATCCTGATGATATGCGATAAATACCCTTGACAAATCTAATTTGGAAGTAATTTTAGTTAGGATAGGCTCTTTCTGGATGAATCTCTCTGTCTGGTTCTATTTAGTTTGAGCTATCATTTTAATGGTCTTGCATAATCTGTTACAACATTGCTCAACTGGCTATTTCTCATCAATGTTTAGGTAGTCTGCTTTACAATACTATTTGGCACACAGGCGAGTGGTCAGGCTTATTGAGAAGGACCTTTGAAAAGGAAATGGAACACATCCAAACCATTGTCTTTTGCAACAGCATTTGATGTGAAACACTGCTATCTTTCTTGGTGAGTTGAACAAAATACTGTTAGAAGCTCTGAAGCTCTGGAGGTGAGTTAAGACAATTACTAGCCTACAGTAATAAATACTCAAATGTGTTTTTATAGACCTTAATTTTTACACTAGCAATTTAGAGTACCTAAATGTGTGCTCAAACAAATGGTTACATACAACAAAAACATTTGCACATATTATTGGAATATAGCACTTTCTGGAAAGAGTCATGTAATGTTATGTTATGTTTTTTAGCACACACACCATTCTTGTGTTGACAATTTAAAATAGGGATGTCATTATGAATATGCTAAGCTGTTTGTCAGGCATGCAAGCAATAATATATAATATATGTATGATGAATCTTTCAGATCTTATTACATATCCGACTCAACTGCTTTTAGATTCTCCTTTACCTCTGCTGTACTGCAGAGACTGGATTGTTGACCTCGGATCTGATTATTTATTTTAATGGCCAGATCCTTTGCGTGTCAGATACAATTCAGCTACATTATAAATCTCAGAGGAGGCTGTCTTTTAATTAACAATGTAGGGGTGTCTGTATGTTGAAATATCGACTCTCGGTTGACCAACATTTTGTTTTGTTCTGGAACAGCCCTAAACTAATTTGCCCTGCTCTACATTAGAATGGAAGTGCATGCAGACATTCTACAGAACAGACTTACGTATCTTTGGTCCCGTGAAATCCATTTTGACTTAATGGAGCCCAGAGAGAGACTTGGAACAATCTGGTTGGCCAGTTTAGCCAGGAACACCTGAATACACAGAGAAAGAACATCCACAAAGATTCCACAGATATTTTAAGAATTCATCCAGTTAAGAGCAGTTATTTATGGCACATTCAGCCTGTTAGCCTGAAATGGCAACAGGCTAAATATGAGTGGATTGGGTGCTGGTGAAATTATACTTAAAACAGTCATCCCCATTAAAGATGATGTAGGTAATGTAGTAAATCCAATTTCTATGGTTGAAACCCACCTTGAAGGGTGTGGCAGATTCTGGATTCATTCTGACCATGGGCGCGATTAGAACCACGCCAGCAAAGTCGTTGGGTCGTTCACACGCCGTCAGAATGGAGATGGCTCCGCCCTGAAGAAAAGGAGGAGATGGAGGGAGACGCTGTGACATCCTTTGTGATTTAAATCCCACAAGCGAGGGTAAATTAATGAGGAGTTACGCAATGGCTTCCCTGAATTAATCAATTTGGCACGGATAACCAAGAATGTTTTTTGTGAGGCCAATTTGTCTGATTTTTTTTTTGCCTCCCCTGTCTTTGTCAGACATTTGAATATTCATAAGAGTTAAGGCCCCAGGAGAAAAAACCTTTTCCCACCAGAGAATGAAATTAAAATGGACTGAACGTTGCAAACATGGCAGAATCTATACAGCAATAACCATACAATTAAAATAAATAAACATGTCTATCTTTTTGTCATTCTACATCAGCTATAATCTTTTTATCTTCTTAATAACTGATCAAGAGAGACCACGAATAAGTTGATTTATTCAAATCTCTTCCAGTGCTGGTTTCAGCTGAATCCACTGACTGTTATGAGCTGTAGACACCTGAGAAGGAATTCACCCAGCTAGTTTTGGGAATTCCTGGGTAAGGCTATGTTGAATAACTGCCTTCCACACACAGTGACTATTTCAGAGGTGAGTACTCATGTCAGACTGAGATAAGAACGACTTGAAAGACAGATATAATGAGAGAGAAACAGAAAGAGTGAGAGAGGCCACTGGTGTAGAGCACCAAGGTTGAGCAAGGGGAACATAAAGGTTCTTTAAGAACTTGATTTGACCAGCAGAGGCCTTCACCAGAAATAAACATGCAACTGTCACAAACACACGTTACACACACACAAGTTGCACACATACACAAGTTACACACAAACATGCTCAAACCCCCTCTCGGTCTGAGTGAAAGAATACTTGCATTGTGTTGCGTCCCTTGACATCATGAAGACTTGGGTTATATAAGGAGCTAACATACTGACATTACATAAAGGCCAGGCAGCGAAGAAGTGGGATACTGAGCTAGAGGGGGGAGGGGAGAGAAATGTAAGCGTTCAGCAAGTACAGAACTGGAATGAGGGAGAGACTGGCCATTAAGCAGAAAAGGTCTCTGTAGTTCACTAATCACGTCAGCAGAATATGGTCAGTAGGACAGTAGGCGTTGTGGGAATTTGATTAGAGGGTAACACTGGTATTTGTTATTGAGGGCATTTAGGGCAGTGAGGTCATTGAGGGTCATCGGTCCATCGTCATCACTAGTCAGAGCAGTAGAGGGTGATTTAAAACCTATTCAAATAATCTGAAGCACGCTACGTGTTGGTTAAAACCACAGGGTTCAGGGCTCACCAGAGCCGGTGGCACAGGAAACTGGTTTCTAAGCGTGGCTTTTTTTTCAGTAAATACATTTAGGGCCAGTCGTCTCGACACAGAACATACTCCTGGACTAACAATGACTTTAAAAGGAGATTACTGTACATGGGAAACCGCATGCCTGTGCCCTGACAACACAAGACCTCACCCCTCAGATTGACCTAATCCAATCCCTTGAATCACCCATTTAAACGCCCTATTACAATATTTACTCTTAGGCATTTTAAACATTGACTCTACTAAAGTGGTCTATGTTTCAGTCTTAGCAAAACAAAGTTGACACATTAAAACAACAGATGAAACCTAGGGGACGTCTTATTATTGAGGGCTGGAGGTGAGGAATCCTTGACAATGTTAACACAACACGTTTCTTGATGTATAATCATCAACAAGTTGGAACCATGTTGGCGAACTTACATTCCAGATGCTGTCAAACTGCACCTCAATTTAATTCAGACAGGACAGAACATTAGGGAAAGAAAATGAGGCTTGCGTTGCGCAATGGGAGACTAAGATCCCTTTTAAGGCCTGACTTGACCTTTAGATATTTACAAAGGTAGAAATTGAACGCACACTGTCTACCATTATTATGTAAAAACAAAGAAAGCTTAGATGTATTATGTACATTATATTAATCTATTTTACTACTTTGGTGACGTTGTTTTTTATCATTTCATATATACAGGCTATGCTTGTTTCTTTTTTCATTCACTTTACCACATGGATCAGCTGTAAATAAAACCCAGGTCTCAGACTGACTTAATTGTATCAATTTAAAATTAAATCAAAGAGAGATTACAATACCAGAGAGGTCCAAATGTTTGGCCTTTAAGGAGACCACAGCTGCATTTCCACTGTTGCTTTACCCTGACCTTCGTGTGGCCCCAGTGTATCATACTGATGTCGGATTGGGGTTCAATTTGACGTTTGACCCTGAAGACCACCCGAGGTTGCCTGACTTTTTTAGGCCTGCATTTTTACTCCATATTCCGGTAATCAAAAACTTTTATTAATGTAATCGATGGCTGAGATAGATGTTCTTCATCTGGATGTAGGACATTCAGTGCATGCTATCCAAATAGTTAGTGTTTATCTGCAAAGAGCTACTGAATGAAAAGGTATTGACTTTGATTGCCAGACATCACAGTGTTAACTTAGAAAAAGTATAAATGTATACAAATTGTCTATCAAGCACTGTAATACAACTAGCCCTACATAAGACAAACAGAATGAGGCAGACGCGTATTTTGCAATTGGATTCCAGGTTGAGTTGATGTATAATTAGCCTGGCCAGTTTGTGTGCCTGCCAAGAAACAAAAGATGTACAATGAAGAAAGCTTGTCTTCTGTTATTGTGCCCAAACAATTCTACTTCGGATTCATCTGTCCAAAGCACATTGTTCCAGAAGTCCTGGTCTTGGTCTAGGTGTTCTCTGGCAAACTGTCTGGCCCTGATTTCATTTTCAGTTTGGGTTTCCTCTTTCTTATAGTAGATGCATGTACTTTGACATCAACTGTGGCAAGAGGTCCGGAGATGACATTTAAGAGTGTTGGTGACTTCTTTAAGCATTTTGTGGTCTGCTCTTGGGCTGAACTACAGCCTGACCTGAGCATGTTGGCAGTTGTTTTAAACGTTCTCCACTTGTATTTTCCGAACAGCGGAATTTCTGAGGAATGGCTCAAAACGAAAGAAATGGAGAGTTCTGGAATGGCCAAGTCAAAGTCCAGATCTTAATCCTATTGAGATGCTGTGGGGTGATTTGAAACGGACTGTGCATGCAAGAAACCGCTTAAATATCACACAGCTGAATGGGTGGGAAAAACGCTCTCCCCGTCTATGTTGATGCTGTCGACTGGAAGAAAGTTATAGGAAATGTATTACTGAGGTTATTTCAGCCAAAGGGGGCAATACCAGCTATCTGGGCATAGGGTGTCCTAACCTTTTCCTCAGTAGGAAATGGATCCGGGTTAACATATCATTGTTTTTGGTTCAATTACATCACCTTTATCTATAGATATTGTTAGAAAGAAGATCAAATATTGATATGTCCATATTTCTTAAACAAGAACTAAATATTTCATGGGGTGTCCTAATTTGTTTCACATGACTGTAACTAAGAAATACATAGGCTGGCAGTTTAGATGCGAACGTACCATCGAGTGTCCGATGATGAAGATGGGCAGGTCGGGGTGTCGTCCCTTCATCAGGTCAATGTGCTGAAGGGAGTCACGGACAAACACCTGGAAGTCTTTAATATTCATCCTGTCTCCTTCACTCTGGCCGTGACCAGCTGATGGAGGGAGAGAGGTGGATCGAGAGAAATTAGGACAAGGGACCACTGTAATTGACGGAGACGGGAGGAATAAATTGCCCACTCTCTGCTTCATTACTCTCCATTCGGAGGAGAATGATGAGACGGAGGGAGGGGGCAGTTTTTCCATCTCCCCACATGTCAATCCATCCTATGATGTCATGCTAGCCATCCCCCCCACCCGTTTCCACCGACGCCCCACACCGAAATGCTGTACAGGCTATCTGAAAGGTGCGTTACCATGGCACCACGACACCAGCTAGTTTCAACATTCAGAACATGTGCCGCTCACACTCACACACCCCCCACCCTTCCCTCCCCACCCATCCCCCTCTACCTCTCACTCCATCCTTCCCTCCCCCTCTACCTTTCTCTCTCCACCCGTCCCTCGCCCCCACCTCTCTCTCGCTCATTCCTCTCCCACTTGCGGTGATAATAGCTTTCACAGATACTGGTGCAATGGAAGCTCATTGGTGCCTTGCAGTCAGGTGATGCTCCTTTCTTTTTGTTCCCCTGCAGGGAAGGTTGTGTCTGTATGTTTGTGTGTGTGCATGCATGCCCCTATGTGTCACAAATCCCACTCAAAACAAATTTCATGGCTTTTAGAATGACTGAAAACCATTGTAGACATAATAAACCAATCTCCCCTTAAACAGAATATGTATTAACGTTATATTCATTCAAATATAATAACAATTCATTTGTAATACATGTGAGTTCTCTTTGATAATATATGAATGATTCATGAGGAAATACCAGGAGGTGTCTGTGGAGCAATGTACACTCACTCATAAAACTGAGAGTTCCAATTGTCTTTTGGAGACGACTTCAGAGATGTTTCTCAACTCACTTGGGACCTGCTCCATTTTACTATTGTGCTGAGTGACACTCGTTCCGGATTCCAAACTTTACCACCATTAACAAACGTTGTAAGGGTATTAAATGTTTTATGATAAGGTGTCTACGGGTATATTTCTAGCAGGAAAGGATATGTTTCTAGCTGTGTTGTTGATGGAAATTTCTGTCCCATACAATAAAGGGCTCCTCTACTTAGAGGACCTGCCGGGTGTTTGACTCACCATGGTCGTGTGCAAAGACAAACAGGGACTGCTCCTTTAAGGTCTGGCCAATCTCATCGTACGGCCCAGAATGCTCTCCTGCCCCGTGGGCAACAAACACCAGAGCCCTGAAGGACATGAGAAATGGTAAGACACATTGCGTGCATGCAAGCACAGTCACACACACACTAAAAAAAGCATTGAAACAACTGTTGGATAATAATATGTTTATGTGTGCTCTCAGATCAAATATGTTAGTCAATTACATTTTTCTATCTCCCAAAGCGTCAAACCTTGCGTCAACTATACAACAGTATCTGTGCCGCTCTTGGGACCCCTATCAGATTATTTAGATTCACTCTAATCCCGTATCAGATCTCTGTTTCTAAGGGCTATAGTGGGAATGTGTGTCCAATCATGCAGCAAGTTGATACTGATCTAACCAACTCTATGGCACACATCCTTACGATCAAAATGCAGGGGTTTTCGTCACAACACTGCATTCCTCATCCTGTCCTTCGGTTGTAGCAGTTGTCACAAACATGACACTTTGTGTGCACAGCGAGCAGAGAGTTCGATGGAAACAGGCAAGATAGGAATCTTCAATAATAGGCACAGACCCAAGGCAAACAGTAGCACACCAACCCAGCTGGACAGTTAGATCCGTTTTTTAACCAGTTTGCAAAACTTCCATCAGTGGAAATTCGCCTGTATGTGTTCAGAAAATAAGGCTGAAAATAGGACAGTGAATGAGTTGGTAAAGAGGGAGAGAGAAGCTGTTCATTAAGCTGTTCCAGTTTCTCCCTCTCTTTTATTCTCTCATTCTTATTTCAGAGCCTCCAGCTAGCTAGCGCTTCCTGTGCACTTGTTGGCTGAGTAGTTTCTGAAAGAGCGCCTTTGTATGAACATAGTGTTCCCAAAACACATGGAACAGTGGGACTTCTAGAGCTAATCTCAGTGGATTGTCTCGAGTATATTCACTGTCTTGGGAATGGGGAGTGGGGTGTCACCATTTCCACATCCTCTCTCTCTTTCTTTCTCTCTTCCACTTTATCTCCTCCTATTTTTCCTCTCCCAGGAATCTGGAAAAAAACGACTTGTCCCCCAGAATGTGGCTTAGGACGAGACTTATCAAATGCTGGCTGCCTCTAGCCGAGAGACCATGATAATCCTCTTTAGGACATAGAGCTCAGACTGAACTTGGTTTTACAGAAAACACTGACTGATATCTATTAGGGGTTGATTGATTCTGACAAACACAATAAGACTGGTCAATCTGAATGGTATATCAATCTCCAGATATGTGGTCTAATTAGGGAGAGGAGGAGGTTATCTATGGGCCACGGCCTGAACATGGCATCTTAATCATATTAAGAGACTGAGCTGCTCAACACTCCAGGGGCCAAAGAATGACTATCGAAGGAATGAGGCAAAGACAACTGGACAACAGAGAGCTACGATCAGAACAGCCACAGCAAGTCTTTGAATCTAAAGGAGTGTGTGTCTGCATGTGAGTGTTGGAGAGAGGAGAGCTGTAGCAGAGGAAAATATGTCGAGAGACAAGCGGAGAGATTGGAAGCGAATCGAATGAAGTTAAAAGTAGAATGACCCACTTAGTAAATACCAACTGGATGTGTGCGTCTGTGTGTGTCTGTGTGCGTAGCCTACATGCAGACCACCTCAGGTCTAACAGGTTCACAGCCCTCAGATTATCTATTGAGAGATCTGTCAATCATTGTAAAGGTAGTCTCTCCTCTCCTGGAACCTTTCACCCACTTTCCGGTCTCAGCCATGTCATCAGTGGACATGCATGGAAAGTAGCTGATGTTACGGCACATTAGTAAGCAATTGATTTCTATATTATTCCCATCTATATAAACTCTGGGGTTGGATCTCAGATAATTCAAGAACATAAAGTGAAAAATACCTAGAATATCTACCCAAACTGTTTATATGTATAGATGATTCCACCACTTGACCAGAAGGCCCTGGTTTCTGCTTTGCCTCCAGCATAAAACTATAGATATTCTGTACCAAATAAACTGACCCAACGGCTTTCAGAAGAGGTAATTAAATTATTAGTACACTAGGGGCCGATGGTAACCATAGTAACATATTGCCTGTAGTAGGACTGTGCTGCTGAGGAAGATGAATGGTTGCCACAGTAACAGCCATTAGACTGCAGTGCAGGCCTGTTGAGGTTGTTGTTTTGATTGTCTGAGATGTGGGTCAGTGTTGTCTGTAACACTGTGCTTTGCCACTGGTCTGATTTGACTCTTGATTAACGCATGCACCACCAGTGACATTGTACAGCCTAGCCTACAGGACCAGTGTAAACTGTGTATATGTCTGTGTACGTGTGTGTTTATAACACATGAAGCATCTGCCCAAAACATCCCAAGCAGAGGTTTCTAGAGCGAAGGTGAGTCAGCTGTACTGCAGAATCCATGGTTTGGTGTTACACTAGTGCCCCTTTGTATGGGTTGACCCTGGTGGAGTGTCAGTTCCACAATAGATGGTTATTATGGGGTGAGAGGGCAGGGGGGCAATTAAAAAAGTAGCATACAATTCACTGTATGAAAAACGTTGTAAACTCTTTGTAGAACATGTTATACTTAAATATATTACACAAAGCATTGACCAGTTTATATATATATATATATATATATATATAATGATATATATATATACATATATATATATGTATAATTTTGTTAATAATATTATTTTAAAATTTAAATTAACAAATGCAGGAGCAGCCTCCAGAAATAACCGATAATCAAAACAACCCCGTCGTCAATTTTTTTGGAGTTCTTTGATAATCCACTCTCATGTATGGATTATACAATACGTGTCGTTTTAAACATCATATTACATTTCATCCACTGACCTTGGGGGGCCATCCGGCTCCCAGTAGCGGCAAAACAAGTGCTGTCCGTCTGCGTTTACGAAATGATTCAGGTCGGCGTATGGGACACCCTGCGGGGTCCGCAACGCAGCTTCTGGCTCGGGCATTGAGGCGCCGAGGACCCACTCTGCAACATAAACACGCAGAATGGATAGTAGGTCGGTGCCGTACAGGTAGGACAGACCGGCGAAAAACAAGCAAGTGACCAATAGATTCATGTTTCCCGTTTTTTGTTTCATTCACTGGATGTCGTTCAGCATCAAGCGAATCTGCGGCTTCGAAGGAACGCTTAAAGCGACCTACGTCACGGAACATACCTTATGTTCAACTCCGTTTTCCCCGGTCGACCGTGGTCACATACACACTTCACAATAACCCCCTCCCCCTCCGAGCGCCGCAGTTGACTTTTATGGCAATAGCAAGTGCACAAAAAATATATAGCCAATAAGCTGTCAGTTAATGTAGGCTACAAAAATAATGTCGTGCGAAAGAGTGTCAGTAAAAATAGACAGCTAGTTTCAGCTATCCCTCGTAATAAATTGATGTTGATTTGAAACAAATATGAACAACATATAATGTGCGCTTTTTAATAACTTGTCGGTGAACTATATTGATAGCAGTGCCGGGGGTTAAGGGACAGCATGACACCGTCGCCTAACCACCAGTTTTGCCACTGTCAGAAAGTTGGGTCAAGTTGTCCAGCATCTCTCTAGGCGATTTAACCGAGGTAACGCGGTACAACAACTACTCAATAAAATTCTACATTAGCAAAGGATTTCTGAAATGTTATTATTAAACTGATATAGCCTACCTATTTAAAATGGATAATCTCTGAATCGTATTTCAATAGATACTACTCAAATACTACTTACAATAAAAATTCTACCTTAAAAAACATATTTGTGAATAAACTGGCATAACATTTGTAGACTATTCTATAAGTACATTTGGCTGAAGATCTGTTGAAAATAACTCGATCCTGGGATGACAACATGAAATTGAAACAATACATGTAGGTCAGGTTTCTTTTGTAAAAATAAAACTTAACTAACCTTATATCCTGAAAGGTCTGTATCCGCTTTCACACACGGCGCTTTTTTCTAAGCGCTTTCAGATGATGTTGCGTGGCTGTTCGCAGGCTAAATACTGTAGCAGGGTGTGCGTGAGGAAACACTAAATACTTACAGTGACAGAAATCCGTTTCCCGGAGGCGGAGGGAGCTTCTACTAGACCAACCCACCTCTCTCTTGTCCCGCTCCCCCCTTCTGCGGAGCCCCTCTATACCACTCCAATATCCCCAACCACTCTCTTAGAATTATAGGTAATGGGAATAGGTAAATAAGAACAATGCTAAATTAACGCTAAAATCTGTAATTTCTCTAGGCTCAAAGCATGTATGCACATACTAAAATTGTTGTCAATTAAAAAAAAGCCACACTTTCAATAAAGACATTTCTGAATGTGCAATATCATCTGCTGGTGCTGTAATGTAACCTCCACGAAGATGGAGAAAGGACCCAACTTGGAGAAACGGTATAGTGACGACATTGCCATTAAAGGTTTCCACCAGTTTAAAGAATTTAACTAGCTGGCACTTATCATTTCATTGTCTGATCCCACCTGATATTGTTGGTTCGATGTTGAAAACGGTTCATGTATGAGATGTGATGGGATAAAGGGATTCCCTAAATATTCTGTAACCAAAGGCTGTATTCAGAGTGTCTCAAGGAGTACATACATACATGAAATTAGTTTGAATATGAAATGTAGCCAATTGACTAGAAAATATAGTAACTGACAAGGTTAGATAATGATTTGTAACTGAAAAAATAATTGCGTCTGTCCAATTTAGCTTTCGTCAAATAATCCTCCATTTGCAGCAATTCTAGCTTTACAGACCTTAGGCATTCTAGTTGTCAAATGGATGAGATGTTCTGAAGAGATTACAACCCATGCTTCCTGAAGCTCCTCCCACAAGATGGATTGTCTTGATGAGCACTTCTTATGCACAGTATGGACCTGCTGCACACACAACAGCTCAATAGGTTTGAGATCCAGTGACTGTGCTGCCTTTTCTGTTATGGACAGAGTACCAACTGACTGCCTTTTCCCTAAATAGGTATTGCATAGTTTGGAGCTGTGCTTTGAATCATTGTGTTGTTGTAGGAGGAAATTGGCTCCAATCAAGCACCGTCCACGGTTACGGCATGACATTGCAAAATTGAGCAATAGCCTTCCTTCTTAAAGATCACATTTGTCTTGTACAGATCTCGCACTTCACCACCACTAAAGAGCCCCCAGACCATCACAGTGCTTTCACCATGCTTGACAGATGGCATCAAGCACTCCTCCAGCATCTTGTCATTCGGGCTGCGTCTCATGAATGTTCTTTGTGGTCCGCGCACTTTGCACTTACTGAGACTGAATGAGACTGTCCATAACACTTTTGCCCCAATCTTTCTCTGTCTCCTGTCTGGATTGTTTTTACATCATAATATTTTTTCATAGATGTCGTTTTTTTCTTTGCAACTCTACCTAGAAGACCATCATCCCAGAGTCGTTTCTTCACTGTTGATGTTGAGACTGGTGTTTTGCGGTACTATTTAGGGACACTGCCAGTTTAGGTGAGGCGTCTGTTTCTCAAACTAGACACTCTAATACAGGGGTCTCCAAACAGTTCCACGGAGGGCCGAGTGTCTGCAGGTTTTAGTTTTCTCCTGTAAATTGGTTCCAGGTTCAGACCTAAATAACCAGATGAGGGTAGATCTAACCAATCAGTGACATAATTAATCAATCAAGTACAAGGTGAGAGTGAAAACCTGCAGACACTCGGCCCTCCGTGGAACGGTTTGGAGACCCCTGCTCTAATATATTTGTCCTCTTTCTCAGTTATGCCCCAGGATCTCCCACTCCTCCTCCTATCTGAATAGAGCTAGCTTGTGCTGTTCTGTGAAGGAAGTAGTACACAGCATTGTATGAGATTTTCATCATTTGTCAATTTCTCATTTGGAATAGCTTTCATTTTCTCCGAAAAATGTATTCGTTTCTGGACCAACCTACAGTTGCTGATGCAGCAGATATTCAACTAGCCTAAAGGTTTTATTGCTTCTTTTCAGAGGTTTTTAGCTGTGCTACTTACATAATGGTTTTCTAACGATCAGAGAGCCTTTTCTAAGTGACCCCAAACATTTGAGTGGTAGCGTATCTCTTTAAAGAACTGCATCACGAAAGTGACACTTAAGACTGCATTGCATCATGTTTCTGGATCAATACTAATGCATTAGCTTACAATATCTACTCCCAGATCCCATGTTTTTACAATAGTCCAAACCATCCAAGAGCTTTATAGGGACTTTACTGTTTGTCACATCTGTGGTGTGTAGCGAAACCAAATGCAGACATCATTCAAAGTAAAAGGTGAATTTGTTCCCTCAAACAAGACACAAACTAACACGAACTGTAAACGTAAAAGTAAAGGAGCTGTAACAAGCGGCAAACAGAACTAAACTAACTTACAAAGAACATGCAGCGTATCCACAGGAATAATATGTGAAACAAAACAGGACAGTACTGTGAACGTTGTGACTAACACAAGCAATAAACCACACCCGAGTGTGGAAAAAAACCTAAACTAAGTAGGCTCCCCAATCAGAGACAACTGATCACAGCTGCTCTGACTGGGGAGCCCACAGTGCCACAGAGATGGCTAGAGGCCTCTCTGTGTGTAATGTCCTGAGCGTGAGCCCCAAAGCATAGAGAAGGCTAGGGGCCCCCAGCCAGGACATGACACAGTTCACCTGTTTCACCTATTTGTTAATTCACCTATTTATTAGTTCATGGAAACGATTGGTGCAGAAGACAATTACGGCGCAAAAGCATCAAACACAGGTTTCTCCCGTGTCTCAGCGCATTTTCAATATATGTTGGTTGATGTTTTTGGTCATCCACATGGGGTTTTATGTGGTTTAATGTTAAAATAGCTAAATATTTTAATCGATCTATCTATCGATCTATCTGCTGGCAGTTGTAGAAAAACAAAAGCTATGCATGAAGATTCAATGTTTAATAAACACATATTTCTTAGCACAGAATATGTACATGGATATTTCAATTTAAAAGTTATGAACCCGTTAGGTTACCGGCAGGTCATAGTACAGTATTATTCTGTTTCAATGTGCATGAAATATTCATCTGTGTCACATTTAGCAGTGTCTTAAAAATGACAACTCAAGTAAGTGTGTCGAGCATTCTGAACATACTTAGTGCTCATGGACCATGCAGTAAGATGTTACGCCTCCCCAAGGTATTTAAAAATGGGTTGCATGCATTTCCTGGTGACCAGATGGAGGGAGAAAGATGTGAGAGAGGGAAGTAGAGAGAAGAAGTAGGGGAGAGAGGGAGAAGTAGAGGAAGTGGAAAGAGAAGAAAGCATTACAACATGGATGGTTGTCAATAGGGAACTACAGTGTGACAGTGTCACTCATGAGTATTACGGCGTTACAGTAGTCAGGCTACTCGCTGGTCAGCACTCATGAGTGTTACGGCGTTACAGTAGTCAGGCTACTCGCTGGTCAGCACTCATGAGTATTACGGCGTTACAGTAGTCAGGCTACTCGCTGGTCAGCACTCATGAGTATTACGGCGTTACAGTAGTCAGGCTACTCGCTGGTCAGCACTCATGAGTGTTACGGCGTTACAGTAGTCAGGCTACTCGCTGGTCAGCACTCATGAGTGTTACGGCGTTACAGTAGTCAGGCTACTCGCTGGTCAGCACTCATGAGT